>JANAVB010012198.1:28927933-29142933 GCA_029216955.1 Iris pallida | reverse complement strand
ACCCCTGCAAAATCCTGATCAAAGCCCAGTCCCCCTGCAACATCCTAGACCTCTCCGTCTCCAACCAATTTGATGCCTTAGATTCAGAAGGAGCGGAATTCAGTGACACCCTTGTCGCCGAACTTGATCTCACCGAGACAACACACAACAACCCGAACACGGAGCCTGAAAGGAGTTCAACGGCTTCGACCAACAACACTCCATTGTCGACTCTGTCAAAGAAGCCCTAGCTATCCTCGGACCGGACCAAGTGCAGAGAGGGCTTCAGGTTCAAGCCGCGGGGTACCCACTCCAGCAAACCATCCTTCTGATCCGGAGCTCTCGTGACTCTCTAGCCATCCCTGCCGACGACCCCATATTGGACTCCGTAGGGGAATTGGTGAGCACTCCCTCGGACCCAACGGAACTACCATCGAGCGAACCTTTGACCGAGTCCATGGCGGAAGCTTCCCGCTCACACGGGGACGGCAGTAATTCATCAAGGGCAGACGCATCCTCATCTCGCGGGGCCAGAGCCAACAATGCTATCGACGACAACAAAACCATCTTAACCAGATCCGCCACCAGGCGGAACAAGAAATCCTCCCTCCAACTCCAATAATGATTAACATCCTATCGTGGAACGTACGCGGCCTGGCGAACAAACCCATACTAAGGAGATTATCCAGCATGAGGAAAATCCACAAGATCGACATCCTTATCATCATTGAACCCAAAATCCTACCCAAAAGATTAAAATTTATCCAACTACAGCTCGGCTTCCCTCGGCCGTAGCAAGTAGGAATGACATTTGGATCCTCTGCTCGATGAATATCAAAATTGGAGTTATCCAGGACTCCCAACAGGCCCTTACCTGCTGGTGGGTACACCCCTCGATCCCGGATCGGTCTATCCTTTCCGCTGTTCACGGTAGCTGCGATATTAATGACTAGAAACAACTCTGGAATGACCTCATAAACATCCACCACCATCACACCAATTCTTCGTGGCTGTGCATCGGGGATTTCAACGCGATCACCTGCAGAGAAGAGAAAATCGGAAGGCGACCTCCTACCACATCGGCCATGCAAGACTTCAACAATTTTATCTTCAATGCTCACCTCACCACCCTTTAGTTCACCGGCAGCGCCTTCACCTGGAGCAATATGCAGGAAGGCGACCGTCGGTAATATTTTCGCCTGGACAGAGCCCTCACGAACGATCGCTGGCACGGAATGGGGTTCACTACCAACCTTTCCCATCTCAACTCTACAGAATCCGACCACGCCCCTCTGCTCGTTGAAATCAATAACAGTTCCAGTCCTCTCAAGAAGAACTTCCACTTTCTCGACTTCTGGACAGATCATCCCCAATTTCTGGGCATTGTCTCGGAAGCTTAGAATCGCGAGGACTTCCCCAATCCCCTAGTGCGGGTGAGCAACAGGCTCCGAGCTACGAGGAAAGCTCTCTCTAGCTGGAGCAAGCTTGCTTACGGGGACATCTTCCAAGCCGTGTGCGTTGCTGAGGACGATGTCTCTCGTGCCGAAACTATATTTGCTTCGGAACGCACTGCGAAGGCCAGGTCAGCCCTGAACCTCACCAAGGCCATGCTCAAATTCAGGCTTAAAGTGGAAACCGATTTCTGGAAGCAGAAGGCTAGACTGAAATGGGACAGCGATGGGGATAGTAACACTAAATTTTTTCATACCTGTGTCAAAGGACGTAGGCAGAAGTTATCCATTCACCGGACGACAGCCAACAACGGGGACATCATTACTGACCACAAGGGCATCCAAGAAGCTGCGGTGGATTTCTACTCCAAATTATTCACCAAGGAGATTGTTCATATTGACAGACCTTTCTTGGACCAAATCCCCAGACTCATAAATGATAACGACAACACCCAGTTGGAGCATCCACCTACGGCCCAAGAAGTTAAAGACGCGGTATGGGCCTTGAATGAACACAGTGCTCCCGGTCCGGACGAATTCACTGGCGTATTCTTTCGCAAATATTGGGACATCATCAAGCAAGACATTACCGAAGCGGCAATCGCTTTCTTTAAGGGTGCCACTTACCCCAAAGCTATTTCTAGCGCCAACCTCATCCTCATCCTGAAGATTGATAACCCGAAGTCCTTTCGGGACTATCGCCCCATTAGCCTTTGCACCTTCACCAACAAAATTATCTCTAAAATATAGCTTCCAGGATGGCGGGGATCCTTCCTAAAATTATATCTGAAGAGCAAAGCGGCTTTGTGCAAGGGAAAAACATCCACAACAATATTATGCTGGCCCATGAGCTCATTACCTGCATGAAGTTCCCTGCCAGGGGCGGGAACATTGCCGTTAAGATCGACATGGAAAAAGCCTACGACAGACTGGACTGGCAATTTATGATCTGGGTATTCAGAGCGTTCGGATTCTCGGAAGCTTGGACCAACACCGTGTGGAGATCCATCAGCAACTCGTGGTTTTCCACGGTCATAAACGGCCAGGCCGACGGATTTTTCAAATCCAGCAGAGGAGTTAGGCAAGGCGACCCCCTATCCTCCACTGTTTTCATCATTGCCGTGGACGCCCTGAGTAGAAACCTCAATAATTTGGTCAACACTCCGAACTTCCAACATTATACACTTCTAGTGGTTGTCCCATCATCACTCACCTGGCTTTCGCGGACGATTTACTATTTTCTCCTCGGGGGATGTAGGGGCGGTGGAAGTGGTCCATAACACCCTTCAGAGGTACTCTAGATGCTCGGGTCAGAAGATTAATCCGTCTAAGAGCATTATCTACGCCCATCACAGCTTCAAAAGAAAGCTCACAATCAACCTCTCCCACCTAACATCATTCGCTGTCACCCAACCCCCGTTCATCTATCTCGGATGCCCCCTGGTGTACGGAAATCTAACACTCGCATCTTTGAGAACCTTATCGCTAGAATCAGGAAAAAAAAACTTGAAGGGTGGCATAATGCCACGCTATCCCCGGGTGGCAAGATGATCCTAATCAACCATGTGCTCACTTCTATCCCAATCCACACGCTGGCCGCGTGTTTCCCGCCTAAGAAGGCTCTCGATTCGATCGAACAGATCTTCTGCAACTTCTTCTGGGGGCATAACAACAGACATGACAAGCACCACTGGGCTAGTTGGGAAACCATGGCACATCCTACAGCGGTCGGTGGCTTAGGATTCACCAAGTTAACCGACATCGTTAATTCCTTCTCTATGAGTTGTGGTGGAAACTCCGTACGAGCAATAACTTATGGACCAAATTCATGAAGGCCAGGTATTTCAAACACATGCACCCTTCTCTGGCCACTTCCAATAGCAGATCATCGGCGGCATGGCGTCGCATCCTCGTCGGCCGCGACCTAGCCGAGCCAGCAATGAGACTCACTTTGGGTGCCGGCAAAGCGAACCCATTCCTGGAGCGTTGGACCGGGGACGGATTAATCCCGAACATATCGGAGTCGTCGAGAAACAACAGAATCAGAGACTTGTGGAACTTCTCTATCAACGACTGGAATTGGGATAAAATTCGTGATTGGTCTGGTGAAGATGCGGTGGACAGCATCCGCCAGAGCGGTATAACCATCGGCAGCGAGAATGATTCGCTCTGCTGGAAGCTCGAAGCCTCTGGTGTATTCTCGGTTAGGTCTGCGAGGACGGCTATCCTCGGGACTGGCCAGCAGCACCACTCCATCGCTCACTATTGGCAAACATACATCCCCCGGAAGTGGTCCATCCTCATGTGGAGAGTCATTTACAAGCGATTACCTACCGATGACATTCTCAAAACCATCGGTTTCAGCCTTGCGTCCGCTTGCAATTGTTGCCCCGATCGCCAGATGGAGTCCATTGACCACATTTTTTGCCTGGGTCTCTCCCAGGCGACTCTTGGAGGATCCTCAACCAGAAGTACAACATTGCGCCGGGAGGCGGACGCTTCCACGATCTGGCAGTTGCCTGGGGTTCTGCTTCCCATGGCCACCAGATCGTCGCAGCGGCTGCCACGTGGGTGCTTTGGAAAAACAGTAATAAGACGAGATATGAAGGGCATCAGTACTCGGCCGATCAGCTCACCCGGGAAATCTTCCGTCAATGCCGCAAGCGGAGCACCCACTGCTCCCACATTCCGAGATCCTTTTGGTCACCTCTCCCCCCCTTAGCTCTTTTTGGTGGTCTCCCCCTCCCTGTCCCATTTGTTGGTATACTTGTACTGGCTTTGTCATTCGGGTCTTGTATACTTGGACTGGCTTGGTTTTCAGCCTTATTATAAATGGCGGGGGTTTCTTTAAAAATATATATATATATATATATAGTTTATATATATATAATATATATATATATATATATTGTTTTATAATATATATATAATATATATATATATATATATATATATATATATATATATATATATATATATATACTCTATATATATATATATATAATATATATATATATATATATATATATATATATATGGGTATGGGATTATGTTCTGTTGTGTGGGTGGTTAGTATATCTATATATATATATATATTATATATATATATATATAAATAGTATATACTATATATTATATATATGATATAGATATATATATATATAATATACACACAAACTCGATGGATAGATATAAAATATTTATATATATAGATATATATATATATATATATATATATATATATATATATATATATATATATATATATATATATAGATACACTAACTTTATGTATAGATATTTATATATATACAAAGGAAAAATCATATAACATAGAGATTATGTATAACCGAATGCGAATATTGGTCTAAACTACCAAATCAAACTCGAAATCTAGACTAAACTTAAACCCCAACTCAGAATCTGAGTTTTAATCTCAAAATCCAAATCTCATATATCAAACAAATTCGAATTCAAACAACCCGATACTCAAAAACCACATCGATACCCAAAATCCATAATACGCAACTAGAACTATTGAATCTTGGCAAACATGAAGGTATACACATGTGTGTAATGCTTGGGTACTCACAGGGTCGAACCCGTGTCTGTATCGTATCCACAAAGTGCGTATCGAAAAAGTCCGTACACGCGTGTATTGGCAAGTGCTCGGGCACGCGCGTCACGCTCGATAGAACACCACACGCAACACGAGAAGCCTCGTGCTCGTGCACGTAGCTAGGTGGGGTCTAGGTATAGGTGTACACTATACTGACATACGTCTACGTCGTGTCCACGTGTCATACGACACACGTATCCGTGCGATTGTGCGCGCGCGTACGTCCTCGTGGGCGCGTGTCGACCCTCGTAGGTTGTGATACGGGTAACATCGTGCCACGTGGTCAAGTCTAGGGGTATCCTAGGTCTACGGCTTCATGTTCGTGTCCCTCAATCGAGTTCTCGACGCGTCGTGTTCGGGCACGACGGCCGTGTCAGCGGCAAAATTTTGCCCGTGCGTGCACAGTGGCTGAATCGTGCGACCTTGATTTCTTCGCACATGCTCTACGAAACGTCATGAAATTGACATGCACTTGGGCAGAGGTTGCCCCCACATGTCCACAAAATTTTACGACTAACCGTGTCGTATTCATCGAGTTATGGCACTCGAACAGCAGGACATGCATGAGGCTGTGCACGGGCCTCGTGCACGCGTGTCCGTGTTCGATTTGGACACCGAAAATGTGTCAAATCAAGATCTGTCTTCATGAAAGTTGTTTCAATTATAAACAGCAAAAACTCCATGAAAACAAATAAAAAATAAGAACTTTCGATTCTAAGAGGTATTTCGGTGAATACTGTTCCAATACACCGACACGTGTCTGAAACGCCTATCAAACATATACGAAAACATACCAAACTACATGTACAGGTCCGAAGTACCTAGATGGATGCATCTATGAAGAAAATCAGAATTTACAAGTGTTTAGAAGGGTTTACCCATTGAGAGTCAATATCTCAATGAAACGAGTCTCGAAACGTTTCGACGCCGATTTTCTCCCGTCCAAAGCCTCCGATTCCTTGCTAGCAAGTCTCCAGCAAGTTCCTCTCCTCCCAAGGATCACAACACAATTTGTTTGGATGGATTTGGGTGAGAATTGAGGAAAATAAGCTATTGGAAAGTGATGACAATTTCTAGGGTTTTGTAAATAGGTGGCTACTAATCATATGCACACAAAGAGGGGGGCTGCTGTTTGGGCGGCCAAGGGGGATTGCTAGGGATAGGTTAGGGTTTAGGATGGGCCACAACTCATCTAGAGTTTAACAAAAGCCCATTAGCAAAAAGGCCAATATGCTACATGCTAAAATAGCCTAAAAATGCATAAAATGGTTTCCTAATTAGGACTAATACTCCAAATTGAATTCTAATTAGCCAATAAGTCTCTAATCACATGGTTAGTCTTCTAATCAAGGTAACTATGGTTAAACCATCTGCTAATACCAAAAGCACTAATCAAAACTAAAACACCAATCTATTTAATAATAAAATAATAAAAAAGACCAAAAATCACACAATTACTAAAATACCCTTATTTTAAAAAGTGGTGGTTACAGATAGATTTTTAATACAAAATCCCTTAGATCTAGAATTTATTCAAGCTCCAAATTCTTCAATCCTTCCAAGCTAGCCAACAGAGCATTCTTCTCTCCCAGAGGAAGAGAATAAGACCAATTTGGGTCAATTTGGAGAAAATTTGGTCGTAGGAACAATTGGGGAAGAAGCTTCTAATTATGGTAAGGATTTGGAGTTAAATGAGGAGGAAGAAGATGAAGTGAGGCTTAAATAGAGGTATAGGCTGCCATAATAGGTTTAATTTAGGGTTATGGCTAAGGAGGAATGTCTACTAAGCCCTCCTCTTAGTCATGACAAGATTAGGGAATAAGCCTCTCTTCCTAATTAGGTGTTTTGTCAAACCTTCTAACTAATTCTTCTAATCTAGCTAGAGACTAACTAAAGTTTATTTAGGCTAGTCCTAATCATCTAGTTGGGTGGTCATGTCAAGTTGGTTTGGGTCCTCTAGGATCACGAACCACTATTTTAACTAAAGGCTAACCATTAGCCATATTTAATGATAAACATATGCATTATATTAAATAATTAATCCAAAAATATAATAACTAATTTTGTAAAATAATTTATCATTAAAAATATAATTTGAAATCACAATAAATACAAGAATTAGGAAAAGTCAAAAGTACCCCTGTTTCGGAAAAATAGTGGTTACATTATTCCCTTAGCTATATGGGTTCGTCTTTTTTATTATGAAGCCTCTGCAGTGTAATAAAATTCCATTTTATTAGTGTGAAGGCCAAGCAGAGACACTTCACCGAAGCAACCCATCTGAGCGAGGAGGTGCTTTGACCGAACGGGACTTCGAGCAAGCCATTGCTGGCTAAGTTCAAACGTCGTTGCATTTTGATTCCTCCAATTGAACTGAGAGACGGGGTATTACATAATACACACTCAAAAAAGTTTTGTCCTCGAAACTTACTGAGTACACACTCATCGACTTATCACTTGATTCACCATTCAATGATTCTCATACACGCTCCTTCTATGCATTTCTTCAATCCGAGCCACGCTCGTGCCTTAGTTATTTTCACATCGAACAACTAAATTTCAAACTTGGGGTAACTTATACTCGTCGCGTACATGGACAACTTACTTCTAGGGCAAACCACCCGAGCGGCATCTTCAACAAATTTTTGAATCAAAATTTTATCAAGTCATTCACGCGTCGTCTCATGGTCGAAACCCAGTGTTATCCTTCCCTAACCAATCTTGGAAACCAGACTTGCATCGATGCCTCAATCCATATTCACATGTATCCATATTCAAGTATTTTGCCTTCTGATTTCACTAACTTTCGAATTTATTACAATCAATACACAATGGTTCTATTGATCACTCTCGTATGATATGATCATCTTAAGTATCCAGGCTAAGCAAATTTGACCAGTTTGCTTCGAACCCGATCAATCAACATTCATGTTTATTTCAATCCAATGATCGTACTACCACCAATATTTTTTTTAAAACACACGATTTCAAAATCCTCGATACCTTTCTATTCCTTTAGTTTTACTTGAATTCAACATATCACTTATTTGAATCGTGCACATATTTAAGACGTCCTAGAAATATATATATATTTCAACCAAGCCTCGTGATAGAGAATCCTCCATTACCGTTCGAGTCGGATCGTGCACATATTAAGACCTTCCCGAAATATATGTATTTCAGCCAAGTCTCGTGAGTGGTGTCTTCGCATAATTGAATCATTTTATCTACAAATATCGATATCCAATCCTGTCAATCCTTAATATTTTTTAAGACAATTCGGCAACTCTCTCTAGGGCTGATCACACAATTTCTATCTCTTCGCACATGATGTCTGCCTAACCGCTAGGCTACCTTCACTAGGCTAAAGTCAAAGTCAGTATTGGGATCGCCATTCCTAAGCAACAATATCAAAACACTCACCTCCCAATTCTAAGGTCAAACCATAGTCGATAGTACAGGGTCCTCTTATCCAAGCTCACATCACTCCAATTTCTATGCTTCGAACATAGATTTCTTCTATTCGCATTCGCAACGTTCAGTCTAGGGGTCTGAGTCATTCAACAAACCATTCCTAAGGTAAATTATTTTACGATTATCTTCGATCACGACATGGTTCAACACGCAACTCATAACTCTCAAACTCGTAATCCTCAATCCGTTCAATAGACCTATCAGTCCAAATTTGTGTACCTCGACTACAAAATCCCAAAGTCATAATCCACCGATCATAAGTCGCATTATCGATTTTCAATTCTCAAGTCGCATAACATCAATCATGATTCATCCATCGTAACATCACTCAAATTTTTAAACCTACTAATCATCAATCTCATGCATTTATCTTATCACACAATCATAAGATCGTCTACATAATTTCTCGAGTCATATAATTCTCACATCAATGATCATCAACTCTGCCAACCATTTTATTTTGTATAGTTTAACTATTATTTATTCACGTATACTTCAGTTTATCTAATCAAGTAATCCAAACATTCGTTACTATCAAAATCCTAAGTATAGCATCCATCTGAACAATAACATTTTATACGATCATCATTACTCAAATTAGAGTACCTCCGAGTTATCGCACATCGATTTTTGATACACCTCAATACCATTGATGATATACATAACCTGACGATCTTCCTTTACAACGAACTCCAGTCATGCAACAGATGCTATCATCCGAACTGGATATACCATAATCTCTTTAACATGCAAGATCAAATTCGACCATTATCCCTCGAACTAGTTATATGATCAATTTTTTTAAACCCAAAATCACGTACGTTCATCTATCTATATTAAGTCATCGAGCAACATATTTCTTCAAATCACATTATTCTATGCTAACTCAAGTCATCGAGCAACATCTATCCCAAATCCTTAGAGTCAATCTCGTATATTCGAATCATTTCCATGCACGCTAACTTCCAATCGTGCTAACTTTTCGTATATGATTCAAATTGATTTCTCGACTGAGTCATCCGTTCGTTACACCTTAACCTTTTTATTCAATCTATCTACTCTTTCTATTAAAATTTCATAACCAACGCAATCCCAAATCGCTAGGCATCGCCTTCTTGTTTTTCTAACTCAAATCTCGCATGAGATATCTATAATCATGATTAACTCTGTCATACTCATTTCTAAGGCTTTGCACTACTCGTGTCGCTTGCTGATAGACTTATTGGCACCCCGATCCTTAGTCGATCAACATCCCCAAGGCTATCCCATACACCACTCAAGGATAAAGTCACTCGATCAATCATCAAAATGATTATTCGAATCACAAATGATCTTCTTGAATCTCCATTCGAACCATTCCTCAAATTCCAAGCACGATCTATCTATATCGCATCAACTAACATCGTCCGATGGTACCCCTATCGATAGTCATCCTGCATTCTATGAATCAAGTCAAACTTTTCTATTTCGAAATGATTCAAATCCTGCACATAATTTGCTATTATCGACACAAATCTTGGTATATATGCCCAACCCGACTTAGCCAACCGTGTCTTATGTGAAACCATCTTTGTTCAACCAATTTTTTCATACGATTTTACAAATATATAGACTTATTGTATGGAACATCCCGCAGAACATTGAGAGAGAGAGCGCACCAACAATATCGATTATGAAAACAATATTTAGTACGAAGCCATCAGAATTAAAGAATTCAATCGAAAGTCCAAGGACGTAAAGCCGTGCTCTGATACCAATGTCACGCTCTGGTTCCACCAAACCGATCGTCCTCGCTAAGGCGTGATGTCGTGCGAGCCCAGGTTGCATTGTGTAAGGCAAGATCCATAACAGCTGATTACAGCAGCTTGCGGCGGGGTCGTCGCACAAAAGTCCCAAGCAGAGAAGTTGAATAACACAAAGACATGTATAAAATGATACTCTTTATTGATATTGAATATAATATTACAAGGGCACGAAGCCAAGATTATAATTCACTCAAGCTCACTTTCTCTCTGATTACAACAGTTAGCTCCCTCTCTTCTCTCAATTACAATCGCTCATACCCGAAGGCTAACAACTTTGCAAATGCTTCAGAAGGCGATGTCCATATATTACATACCGTATAGGTGAAGACTTCAATGTAGCCACACGCCTTAAAATGCTAAGGAACTCCATGCCTTAGCGCGTCCAAGCGAGCTCCGCCTCGATGAGCAAGTACTTGTAACCTGTGCATGAAAAATATTAGGTGGTCATTACAGAATCGTACTGGTGGTATGAGCTCCTCGCCCACCCATACAAAACTAATACGTTAATTTAGTTAGTGCAACATAGTCCTTCGATTGTCTTTCTAATCTTGCCTTAGGATCAATTTTAGGACATAGACTCCTGGCCTATTTTGTGTCTCTAGACCATCACCGTGCCTCGTACCGGTAACTTACTTATCCTTGTACCTTTAGACCATTCTCGTGCCAACAACATCAACGTATCGACTCGTGCTTGCCTTTTGGCTCATACTTTGAGACGCAATAACATGGTCATGCCATAAACTCTGTTCAGACTTAAACTTCGAGGCTGTGCCCCACAACTCAATATGACTTAACCAAACTTTATCTTACGGTGCTTCCTGACTTAAACTCAAAGCAATCAATCTGACTTATAAAACTTCTGTGTCAACGCCACCAACCGACGCCACACACCTCGTGCCGAAGCACGTGTCTTTGCTATAGCCAAATCTTAGGCTCCATGTTCGTGTTGCAAATCGTGCATACATACCTTGACTCATCAGTGTCGTGGTTTAACTCTTTGTGACTCAACCGACACCGGTGTATACGGATGCCGCTTAGCACACCACTTATCTAGATGAAAGGTCCTGGCATTAACTAGCTACCGGGACATAGCTAGGAAGATGGTGGGTCGTCAATGTAGGTAGCTAGCCCCATTGAAAGGCCCATCAAATTCCTGGTTGCCTACCCAATATCAGTTATACCGGTTTTCATCCATGACCGGATCGGTCCTGGGCCCCATGTTGTCATTCGAGAAAACATCTCCCGTGCACAAGTTTCCATGACCACACACCACGAAACATCTAGCCTCACGTAAATGTCCTAATTAGTGGTATCGTCTTAAACCCTTTGTATATCGTGCTCATAAACCATATTTTATACTGTTGGAGATCCAAATGAGGACCGCCTCGACAACAAACAATCATGTGAACTTCTATTCTTTGAAACCTAGGGAACGGCTACTGCATAGCCTTCCTACTTAACTTGAACAAAACGTATTCCATAGGCCATAGACCGTGGTATACTTCTCATTAAACCAACTGTGGTTCGTGCCTTAACCCCAATTGTGTCCTGTGCGATACTGTCGCCCAAGTTATATTCTATATGAGGAGCCTTGAGACTGTGGGAACGTTGTCTGTACCAAGTCGTTGAACCGTGGGACCGACACGTACTCAACTTGAAAAATCATGTTCTTTGAGTGTCATAAGCGTGCCATCTTCCGTAAGACCAACAGTAAAACTGTGGGACATATTTGCTATGCAAAGCAGTGGGATCGTAGGAACGTGCCTGCTATGACATCAAGTCAATAGCTCGTGGTATAACTTGCCTAACCTAATTCGTGCGGTCAAATACCAATGCCAACTTTGAAAGCCAACCATAGTATAATATCGAGGCAACAACTCAATAATTCCAAGTTCTATATCGACCAACTCAGACAACGAGATTATTCCCTTAGCTATGTAGGTTCTTCTTTTTTATTATCAAGCCTATGTAGTGCAATAAGAATTCTATATTATTAGTGTGAAGGCTATGCAGAGGCAAGTTCACCGAAGTCACCCACCTGAGCGAGGAGTTGCTCGGCCGAGCGAGACTTCGAGCAAGCCGTTGCATTGCTAAGTCCAAACGCCATTGCGTTTCGATTCCTTCGGTTGAACTGAGCGGGGCAGGACATTACAATCCCAATCTCAAGTCAAAAAACAAATATACCTTTGCTTCTGCCAGCCGGTCAAACCAGTCGATGGCAAACTATACTTCGAGTTACTAGAGCGATCTTGGGCTTCAAATGATCAATTAGTCTGAAGATAACGATCACCGACTCATTCCAAAGTATAAACTATCTATCAAGATTTTCTAAGAATGAGAGTAGCCTAATTTTAAAGTCATGATCTAACTTATACTACCTTAGAGGTCATATCTCGATTCCAACCAGTTCACCCACTTCTGTGACTTGGATTTTCTCTAATCGTCTTTCCTAGCAATATGGTTTTTATGCTAAAATATGGTCTGCTAAGTCTTAACCCTTCTATGCTTGTCTACTAGGTAATGGGCATGCTAATGCTAGACAATGCTTATATTTTTTTATATCTTTACAACCACTAACCTATCGACTAATCTTCTAGTCATGGTTGTTAATCGATCATTTCAAGCTATTTTTCAAAAATTGCTTTTATTGTTAGCATTAATTCAATAACCATAATATTCTTCTGAAAATTCATGAAGTCAAATGCACCAAAATATCTTTTTTTTTTTCAATTGATTGCCTTTCTCAATCCACATCTGAGTGTTATACCTTTAAATTATAAAATTCCCTTTCTAATTTGACTTTCAGCAAAACTTTTACCTACCTTAAAATTTTCTATAAAACAAGATTATACCTTAGAAAACCTTCTCAAAGTTTGAATTGAATCCAATATCCTCTCTCTCAAGTTTCTAAATCCATAATAACTTCTTCATTCATTTTAATCATTACTTCATCATCAATAAATCAAATTGTGCCTTGAGGACGCTACCCACCTTTGGTCACATTACCCCATCAAGCACATGATGCCCTAAAATTTTGTAACCCTTGAACGCTAGTTGAAAAAACCATACCACTAGATACCTATGGCATATGGCATCTCTAATCCCCTCCTATCTATCAAGCAACCAAAATTCAATAAGCAAATTAATTTACACTATAACTTAAGAATTTTTGATAAATTCTATGAAGCACGATCATTCGTCACTTCGAAATAGGGACGGTAGAATTTTTTTAAAAGAATTGTCAAGGTAGTTGTGGATTGATAATCCTAAGGGTTTAATCCTATTCACAGGCTTGTCCGACACAGTAACGTAGCCGAAACGATATGCTCTGACCTGCATGGACTATAAAAAATATAATACTACAGTTCTAAAATACGTAGGACTTAGGAGAACGTATACATGCCAGCTACGTATCAAGATGACTCAGGTAGTTTATCTCTATATCACTATGATAGTTCTATATCTCAATCCACTAAAAATAAATCCTTGTAAGACCAAGTGTACTAATGTTGGTCAGACATTAACACACCGAATCCTACAGAAAACAAGAATAACATATATAATAGAGTGGACCAAACTCTATTAAAATTGTCTGAACAAGCTTATAACAAAGAATAAAGCTTGCAAAGCAAGCAGAATGAAATGACAAAAATAAATATACTTGCTGGAGGAATATATGAAAATATCAACCATATATATATATATATATATATAATATATATATAATATATATATATTATATAATATATATATATATATAATATATATATAGTCGTCACAGCAACACCACCTGGATCAGCGAACTTTCTCTGCAGAAGCGACTATCTGGAGAGATCACTAGGTCCTCAGGGGACTAGCAAGATACATAATATACAAGCCTACTTTGACAATAATAACATGCAAGAAAAGTCAGTGAACAATATAAGAAATAAAGATTGAAGGATACAAGAATAAAACATAAAGGAAATGGCATGCCATCGAGAATCGTGCTAATAAACGTACTACAAGTAAATTGAGGTAAAACCATAACTCGGTAGGAGCTCATGGCCCTATAGATCGCAGCTCGATGGGGGCTCACAACCTATAGTAAGTCTCTATCACAGCTAAGTGAGGGCTCACGATCAAGAGTGGTCAAGTATAGTCAACGTCTATAACAAGGTCCTCGCCTAAAACTACGAGCCAATCAAGTCAAGTCAAATATGTCAAGTCCAAGTTAATCATGTCAAAGGAACCTGGCCTAAGAATACGTAATGATAAATCACAAAGCGCATGTGCACAAAAGATAATCGTAACAAATAAATACAGGAAATAGAAACAAACTACGTGCACGTATAACAAAAAAATAACAGTGTTAATGAGAAAATACAATAACATGAATCAGAGATAGTTTATGATTAAGTAACAGAAAAGTAACAACAATATAAGAAATGTATGTAAATACTGTAAAGTTCGACAATGTGTACTTGCCTGTAACCGTTGTCTGACCAACTCCGATGTCTTCGTTACTCCCTTCAAGTTCACCTATAGTAATACACTTTTTTAACTTTCTAACGACTTACCGTATATAGAATAGATTAATATCTATACCCAATAGTCGTCACGATATCGGTACAACACCATACAAAATATATAGTACCCACTTCCTTATAAAAAAATTTATAACTAATATAAAATAATAATTTAATATCTAGAAAATACTTATTGTCACGACCCTACCCGGTATAAGGACACAAGTGCGTAACAGCGCCCAGCCTACACCGCAGAATCGGCGGTAGAACGCTGTACTAGGTCACTATCTAAACAACTCACGCAATTATATAATGTACCTGTCATGAATCTCAACTCTAAACGGAGGACAAGTAAAGATATAGTAGAACTCAATCACAGTCTAAGGACGATAAGATATCACAGAAGTCTAGATAACTAATAAGACTAAACAAACAACAACTTAAAATAAACTACTAAAATAATACTGTCTCAAACAATCTCAAATACAAAGTCAATATCTTTACTTATTACAATTCAAGTTCAAACATGAAAATCTAGAACAAGTCTACTAAGCTAGTCAGCTGGTCACTCCTGAAGCTCAGGCTCAATGTGGCTAATCCCTCCCCAGGACCATAGCAAGGGCACGTATCTCCAGGACAACCATCTAAAAAATATATCCAGTCAGGATGGGATGAGCACACCTCATCTAGCAATCCCAAGTAAATGACAAAGACTATAAAGCTGTTATAGATAGTTATATTGATGAATCATGAAAATTTGAGACAGGTAATGAAAATAAACAACAGTTAGAACAAGGAAAGTAAATACTGTAAAACAAAATATTATTGCAATAAATACTGTAAAATAAAGCTAGCTTAACTAGAGTAATGTGATATGAGTCCAGATAGTACAATATAAGTCAAGTGTGATCCCAGTGTGAGTCCAGTAAGTGATTCTAGGGTGAGTCTAGTACAAGACTCTAACAGTGTGTTTTAAAATACCGAGGTTGACATGTAAACGGCTAAAGATAAATTTGGCTTATTGCACACTTGACAAGTGTGGGACTACTATCGTTCTTGATCAGACCAAAGAAGTGGTTCCAATATTTGGGAATGTTTACATGTCTACTCGAATATTTTCTTGCCCGACTATCACGATCCGTACCCTGTTTAGGGGCACAAGCACGTGGGTACGTCCAGCCTATGTCGCAACATTGGAGGTAGAACGCTGTAAAGGTCATCTAAATATATAGAATCTAAGACACAATAATATAACCTATCATCTCCGCATGGAGGAATATAAACACAACTCAATCACATAAATCTAGGAAAGATAGGCATGAATATGATAAAGAAACAAGATGAATAAATAGTCTAAAATAGTGCTGAGTCACAATCACAAGTTCAGAATTTAAAGACATAACACAAGATCCCAAATAAATACTACAAGTCTCAAAGTATCAAACTAGAATGTAATCCAGACAACCTAGACACAAGATAAGATAAGATCATCATACAAGAATACTAAAGGTTCGATGAAGCGTGGACTAAGCTTCCCACCTCGGCCAAAGCGAATCGTGCCCCGTGTCGGCAAAATCCTCAGAAAAACTATATCGCCAACCTAGACACAAGATAAGATCAATACAAGATTCTAAAGCAAACAATCACATGCAAGCACAAACAGAAAAAAATGATACTAACCTCGAACTCTAATGGTCTCCTGTGGCTATCGGCCCAATGCCGCTGTCTATCCTGAGCCACCCGAAGTCTATCCCTGATCAATCTAACCTTCTCTGCTGCATCCACCACCATCTCTGGCCCAAGTAAAACTCTATCGTCGATATCGTCCCATGATAAAGGAGTGCGACATCTCGTCCGTATAGAACCTTAAATGGCGACATCTTTATACTGGCCTGATATCTGTTGTTGTAAGCAAACTCTACCAAGTGAAATTATCCTTCCAAGATCCCCCGAAGTCTAACACACAAGTACGAAGCATCTCCTCGAGTGTCTGGATGGTCCTCTCTTGACTGTCCGTCCGTCTGGGGGTGATACGCGGTACTGAACTTGAGCTGGGTGCCCAAGCTAGTATACAAACTCCTCCAGAAGTGGGAAGTAAACGATTATGCCGATCAGAGACTATGCTTACCGAAATTTCGTATAATCTGACTATCTTCCGTATATACATCTCTGCCAGCTTCTTCGTAGACAGTCCCACCTTGAAAGGCAAAAGTGGGCCGATTTGGTCAATCTATCAACGATGACCCAAATCGCATCCTTCTCTCTTAGAGTTCGTAGAAGTCCAGATACAAAGTCCATAGTAATGTGCTCCCACTTCCACTCTAGAATGGGTAGTGGCTGAAGCAGACCAACTGACCTCTGTCTCTCGGCTTTTACCTGCTGGCACATTAAGCATTGAGATACAAACTGAGCTACCTCTCGCTTCATGCCATACCAACATACGTGCTCCCTCAGGTCTCTGTACATTTTGTTGGCTCAAGGATGCATAGAGTACTGAGAATGACGCACTTCCTGCAGAATCTCCTTCCGAAGCTCTCCACTCGAAACGTACAACCTAGAACCGTGCCTCAGCGACCCATCTTCGGCTATAGAGAAATCATCTAGCAATCCTGCCTGAACCTGCTACCTGATGCTCCTTAGGGCCACGTCATCAAACTGTGCTAATATGACTCTGTCCATCAATGCAGTCTGAATTTGTAAACCCCACATCTAAACCTTCATGCCCGGAACGATCACCTCGATACCCAAACTATCTAGATCGGACAATAGATGACGATCTGCCGTTAAATACATAGCGACTGGATACCTGTTCATGGCATCTACAACTACATTGGCCTTTCCTGGATGGTACTGCAAAGAGATATCAAAGTCATTTATCAGCTCAAGCCAACGCCTCTGGCTCATGTTCAATTCCTTCTGGATGAATACGTACTTCAAGCTCTTGTTATCCGTGAAGATCTTAACCCGCTCTCCGTAGAGGTAGTGCTTCCACAGCTTCAAATTAAAGATAATAGCTGCCAACTCCAGATCATGGGTAGGGTTGTTCTTCTTATGAGGACGTGACTGCCTAGATGCAGAGGTAATCACCTTTCCGTGCTGCTGAAGAACGCGACCCAAGCCCTTTCTAGAAGCGTTACTATAGATCGTGAAACCACCAGTCCCAGATGGCAATGTCAAGATAGGAGCTGTAGTCAACCTCTTCTTCAGCTCATCAAAAGCAGTCTGATACTCCTCAGTCCAGACAAACTTCGCATCTTTCCCGGTGAGTCTAGTCACCGGCTCTGTAATCCGAGAGAAATCCTGAATGAACTTCCGATAGTAGCCTGCCAGACCCAAAAAGCTCTGAATCTCTGCAACTGAGCTCGGTGTGGACCAAGACTCCACTGCTAAAATCTTCTTTGGGTCCACTAAGATCCCATGCTCGGTCACAACATGACCCAAGAACTCTACCTTCTCCAGGAAGAACTCGTACTTCGACAATTTCCCATACAACTGCTCCTTCATGAGAGTCTCCATCACAATCCGCAGATGATCCTCATGCTCCTCTGACGTCTCAAACTTTGGCCCTCCCAGCAGTTTACCTCTTATAATACTACCAGTACACTATGGTTCCAGGCCATGGGCATACTCAACTCGCTGACACACACTATCCAGAATAATATACCACAGCTTACAAGATACTATCTTCTATTGTCTGCCTCAGTTCCTCTACCACCTAACATTGCTTAATCATGCACTCTATTGATACACTCATCTGAACTCTCTCTAGGGTGTCTACCCAAGTCTTGATAATGTCTACACAAGGCACTAACTCCTCTGTATGATACTTGAATGGTACACCTATACTAGGTTACTCATGTCCCTCCTCTAACTAGTCACTTAAAATATTGGTGCCTAAACCTCTATAACACTTGAAATACTCTAGCTATTGCTACTAGGGTACTCCTCTTATTCTGGCACCTGGAGCAACTCCTACCTTAACACTTATTAATCACTCTAGGGTTCTCATCTATATTTAACTTTCAAAATCATATACAATACTTCCTAACCATACTCTAAACTATTAACACTAATACTCAAGGACACAGACCAATTGTAAGTCACCAAACCATCACACTACCAAGAACCTATAATGAAATGAGACACCTGGACTAAAGAACCGAAGGTATTCTTACTCCTAAGCTAATTGAGGATGGAACATAATCTATAATAACAGAAGCAAAATGATAGAGATGACATGTTAGGACCCTTCTCAAGATACAATCTGATAATCATACGCGTCTGTCCAAAATTATGATACTCAGAATCATCGTCACGCCAGTAAGCAAGGCTGCAATAAACGGTAGATTCCATAACTGGGTATGCACCTCTATAATCATGTCGTCTGGAATCCTCGCCACCCCGACTAGTATAGCTGCAAGAAATTCTAAATCTTATAACCAAAATATGTACATCCGAAGTCAGGTTCCTACGTTTCTGCCATGCCGGCTAATATAGCTGCGATAAACTCCAGGTTCCAAAACCAACTAGACGTTTTACGTTTCCTGTTATTCCGTCAAAATATGTTATCAAAAGATACCATAACTCGGGCCATAAAATTCATCTTGATATGACAATCAAAATTAACGATGATCCATCAATATCAAATTCAATAACAAGGAGCAAGGGTGAACAAAAACAAGAGGAAATAATTTTAAATTGATGTTCAAAACAAGATTCCCAAGGGTTGTCACAGGAATCTCTCAAAAGTCCTAAGAAAAGAGATCAATATGGCACATGATAATATATTGTCAAGGAAGGACAATTTATTTCGAAATGCAAGAAGAGCTGTCTTGATAATCAAAAGATTAAAATTTTCTAATATGTGATTGAGTAACTCCTATCATAACCTAAAACCTATATCCTAAGAGCATGCTCGTAATTAGTACTCTAAGTCGAGTACCATTACAAAATCGTACTAGTTGCGACGCTGACCTGCATGGGCGACCACAAAAACGTGTCACGACCCGTACCCTGTTTAGGGGCACGAGCACATGGGTATGTCCAGCCTACGCCACAGCATCAGCGGTAGAACGCTGTAAAGGTCATCTAAAATATATAGAATCTAAGACACAATAATATAACCTGTCATCTCCGTATGGAGGAATATAAACACAACTCAATCACATAAATCTAATGAAGATAGGCACGAATATGATAAAGAAACAAGATAAATAAATAGTCTAAAATAGTGCTGAGTCACAATCACAAGTTCAGAATTTAAAGATATAACACACGATCCCAAATAAATACTACAAGTCTCAAAGTATCAAACTAGAATGTAATCCAGACAAAATCTAGGTAAACTAGGTCACTACTGGCGGTACGTCCTCTATGAGCACCGGATCCACATGCAGGTCCTGGTCGTAGACTCCATCTATGCCAAACCCGTAGTAGGTCGGGCAATCTGTATCTAAATCTTCTAAAAAAATAATGGGAGTTATCCTGTCAGGATATGAGCAAGTACAAATGCTAACAACAGTTTCATATGAATTGACAAATACTGTAAGAGACAATTATAATAAAATACATAATGAAATATCAAGACTGAAAGTAAAACAGTACAAGAGAACTGGATATCATATTATGTGTGAGATATAATATAAAACTGGAATATAAACTGTGGAAAGTAATCTGAGGTATGATGTAAACATAAAAAGAAAGTGCCATGAGATATTAGAGCGTTATGTGATCGGCTTGGGTCAAGATCAGGCTGTTCCATTTGACCGGCTATGCACAGGTAGTATAATAGTATAGGGATCAGGCCGGCCAAAATGGAAAGCTATGCATAAGTAGTATAAGGCCAGGCTACACCCCACGTGTGGTGAGGGTGGAGCTATGCACAAGTAATGAACAAGTAGGGGTAATGATCACATAACCTCTAATAACTTCCCAACCCCGAGTAGTATAATAATTCCAGACATGACAGGTCATGACACTGGATTCTAAGAGCAGGGGGCCAGCCCACACCCAAATTGGTGTCTATACAAGTACAAAAAATAATATCAAACAATGTACTCATATACCAGGTAAACCGGAAATGATATCTCATGACGAGATTCAATGTATACTAGTCCGTGTATCCTTGTGTCGAGAATCAAGTATAACACTACAACTGAATCAGACATAGTAGATATAAAAGCAATAAAAACTATCAGAGAATGTACTTGCCTGCTGTCCTGAACTGAGAAAAACGACACTACCAATCACTTAAATAAGCTACGAACGGTCAACTCGCACAACAGTCTCCTAATACTGAAACAAACATTACCAATGTTCTTAGAATGGTCAAAATAGCTAGAATAGCTTATCCGTAAGTCCAATTCTGGATACAGGGGCAAAACGGTAATTTTAGGCCAAAACGGTATCTACCGTTGGACCCGCTTTGCACCAAAAATGTGTCAGAATCTATGGTCTCTAAAGTCAACAAACTACATGTCTAAAGGTCCGGTTTAATGAGACGAATCCAACCGTATGTCCAAAAGTTGGATTCCGGTGGGCCGTGCACAAATTCTTATGTTGGATCAGGTCACGGGCCCGCCATAATAGCGTTCCGATTAATCTTCTTAGAATCGAACCAAACTGGACATACAAGACCAAAAAAATGATACGGTCCTATTGGCTCAAGTTTTGTCTCGATGTGACGAACGTGCACAAAGTAATTGAAAAATTTGCAAAATGGCCGATATGGTGAATTTTGACGGATACCCATCAAATTCGTCGCACACACGCAACCAATTTGAATTTCGTCAAAGCGCACACGTCCACGAAGTCGATATGCACCTTTTTATGCTTTCGGTTTGTGACCACGTCACCCGAATTGATGGGATTGACGGCGTATCGGGTCAATTTTTCTAAAAATTTAGTTTTAAAAACCAGTTTTTTCTCAATCTTCACAAACCAATAACTTTCTATATATTGCATAAAAATTAAATCTATAAGAAGGGTTTTGATCTCCTATATGTTGCCTACAAGTCTCTTCAAAAGGTCTTCCAAAGTTAGCGATATTCTGATCGCAAATCTACCACAAACATAGAGGACGAGAGCTTCGCCTTTTGAAGCGCCAGTAGCGTAGGGCGACCGGGCCAGCCGAGCCCCTCTGAATTAGTGTTGGCTTTGATGACTCAAGGTGAATCTTAGGGAAAGGAGAGCGAGGGGAAGAGGGCATAGCAAGCACCTCGGCCCGATCATCCAATTCGCTCCAACAGACAGGCATGGTTCAGTAGTCAGAGCAACTTCGTCACTTTCGTGTACCCATCGGACGACAGCCCTTTCGGGGATTCCTTAGGGATCGATTCACTCTGCGTAGATTGACTGAACGCAGAAAGCCTTCCACTGAATTCCTTTTTTTCTTTTTCTTCTTCTTTAGCTTATGCTCTTACCTCCGCACTGTGCCTCTTCGCTCCGGCAATAAATTGCCCTCATTCGAACCGACATCTGTTATGGCAGCAGATTCAGTCCCAATCACCGTGAGGTCTACTGACTCCTCCGTAACTCGGCAGAAATGGCTGCTCAGTCTCCTCTTTCTAGGGAGTTCGTTCAGTGACCCAGTTGAGTCACCTGAGGGATAAGTTATGATGGCTCTTATTCCCACACCAGGAGTGAGTTGATACCGAGAAGAAGCTCTTAGCTAGGCTAGAAGGAAGAAGCCCTTAAGTATAAGTAGTAAGCCTTAGGGCAGTCACTTTCGGAAGGCGCGCATTGAATTATTGATTTAGGAGTTTCCGGTGTAAGGCGCGTAGCGACTAAGAAATGAAACTATAGCAATTCTTTACTAGGTTAGAAAGAATTTCTTTCCTCAACACAACCAATGGTGGTGACCCATTCGACATAAGACTGGGAACAGTCACGTCAGCGTGAACACCCATAGGGATGCATGAGCCTATGTTCTACACACAAAGCTACGCTGCTCGAGGAGAGAGCTATGACTAAGGAATAGTGAGGCGAACGCCACCCACTTTGCGGTAAGGTGACCGATTGAATCGATCCCTCTATTTTTGGGGGAAGAGACCAGTGGAGGTGCCAGCCGAAACGAGAATTTTTAGTGGAAGGGTGACATTAAACATGTCCCGTTAAATAGATAGAATCCCCATAAAAATGCCACTATATCGAGCACCAGTAATTTCGTATCCGGTCAAAATCTTGGCTAATTGATCGAAGTGGGTAGCTCCAGTAGACCCATATATCATGGAACAAATAGGGTGGGTAGGCCCAACCACCACACTACACGTATAGACGCGAACCCCCCTCGTTACTGTACGTACGACTCTCACCGCATACGGCTCGCACAAAGACTCCGTCATCCATCTCGAGCCTTTTTATTCCACCTTTCCTCTCCAATCCTCGATCAAACTTGCGTTCCCCAGCTTCATAACGGCTGTGCTAATAGCAATGGCTTTCTTAGTTGCTTGCTCTTTCTTTTAGAACCTTGCGCGCTCAAGACGGTAATTCTTTGCTTGTTGCTTCAAAAATACAGGGCTAAGGCTTTGAGGTAACTGAAAAACGAAAGGTCTTGAAGAGCCTCCGGCCTTCGTCTATCATATGTATTGCTTGGCTTCGTCCCGAACCAAGGAGGCATTCCTAAGGGCGCGTGCGTGTGCTGACTACAGAGACTACAAGCCGATGTCAGAAGCGAGTCTGAGCTTGGAAGCAACCAGCTATCTATCGATAGGTGAGAACAGACTGCTATTGGCGGCTTCGCCTATCTATTCTATTATGTATGGCCGGCTTGGAGACATCATAGGAAGACTATCATCTTTATCCGGGTACGATCAACGCTTCATTCATTCGTTGAACCTTGGGGATAACCATTAGATTAGCATTGAGATCAATCACCACACCACCTCCATCATACATACGACATTACACGACGCGAGAGTGCATGGTCAACACACACCTACAGCGCCTACGTTCTGCTTGCAGCCCTTCCTTCGGGCTATTACCTCCCTAACGGTCACCTCCCTTCGGTCGCCTCACGCCTAGATCTTGCTTTCACTCACTTAGAGCGTAGTGAGTCGAACTTCTATCACCTTACTTTTATATTTAGATATTAGACAAACCAATTGTTTACTTTGTGATAGTTTTAGCTCGACATTGTCAAGCCATACTCTCTACCCAAATAGATTTGAAACTGACATTCTATCGTATATATCGGAGATCTAAGGTTTTCACTTTCGCTTATGGTAAGCAAACTCTTTCCCGACAATGTCAGATCAGGAAGAGCCGGCTTGACTTTTGCTCTTATCGATGTGATCCTTGTCTTCAGCTTGGGCTATAGTTCAAAGCCATGTTCATAGAAGGTCCGGAGACATGAGAAGGTGGTTTACTTACTTGCTGCTTTTAAGAGCAAGGTGGTCTAGCTGCTGTTCCAAGCTTTCATGCCACCTAAAGGGAGAACGAGATGCGAACAATGGGCAAAGGAGCAGATCGGGTTGTTTACTTACTTTTGTACTAGCATGAGCATACTTGTGTGTTAAAGGGCTACTTTATTTGGGCTGCTTAGTAGAGATAGAAGCTATAGGCGAAGGCTTTCTTTCAGAACCTTGCTCTTTCTTAAGTAAGGTGGAAGCTAGCTACTTTCTTGTTAAAGGTGCTTGCCCGTGGCTATTCTACGATCGAGAGTTCTGCCCTATTGCCGATTGAGAGCCAGCCCAGAGTTCGGTTAAGAATTACGAGTTGCTTGTTCAGGTAGTTAATCTATATAATCTAGTTCTCTCAAAAGAGTGAATCGAGTGATTCCGTACAGGAAGCACTGGTCGAAGGGTTCCATTTTTAAAGAGCAAATACCGATTTAAGTTGGAGCAATGAGTAAGTGAAGTTTGCTTTTCCCTTTGTTTAGACTATGCGGGCTAAACCGAGCTACTCACTACACGGAGACGGACAGATACACCGAGCGGAGGATGCTGAGCCAGCCGCTGGGCTAAGCAAGCAGGTTGGAGGAGATAGTCGACCGAGCGAGATAAGAACCGGAGGGATTTATTCACCCGATCGAGGAGTCAGCTATCGAGTCTGCAATCTACGAATCAGAAGCTACATACAAAATTGATTTTTCTAGTCTCTCTTCCGTGATTATCTTTTCTTTGAGAGATTTTTATCATAGTAGAGTAGCGCAAATCGAGTTTTGTTTGATGAATCAATCACTGAAACTACATTTAAGATTCGATAATTTTTCTGACTCCCACCCAGCCCTCTTCTTCTCTCTAGCTAATGACTACCGTGGAGGATTAGAGCTTCCCTCTACCCCATCCTGCTTCTGGTGTTCAAACTAGTCATTAATGGTCGGCAACATGGGTATCCTTTTTGGTATGCGTTGTAAATACTTTTATTTATTTTGAGCATCTCACGGAGAAGCGAAAATCGAACGGATAGAGCAGATGGTCCAACTACAGAACTTCTTCTTTTTCATTACTTCCATGGTCGTGACTCGTGGCACGGCAACACCCGTACTATTGAAATGGTTCGTCAGTAGAGATGTTCCCACTGGTGCCCCTTCTTCCAATGGTACTATAATACCTATTCCTATCCCTGAATTCCCTTTTTTTGTCTATCTACATTCCAGGAAATTCATACGCTCCATGGACAGAGCAAAAAATGGAGTGTTGGTCAGAGCAAGCCGCCCTATTCTATAACCATATATAATTGGGAGAAGCTCATCCGCTAGAAATGCTTTATTTTGTTTTGTTTCTGTTCTTCATTTCTTTATTCTTGAATCCATGGGGGACTTGTCATATTTAGAATCTTTCTGCGGTTTGCTCTGTTTATAATTCTTTCGTATTCTCTTCTTTTTACCACGCGATAGGTCAGCGAAGCGTGAGCAGGCGCAGAGAAGGAAAGGCCAAACACTTCGACCTAACGAGAATGAGCAACGACGAAATGACAAGATATGGTGCCCCGAGCACCCCATACAGAAAGAAGGGTCGAAGGTTTTGGGCCTGTAGCTTTCCCTGTCCCCCCTTCGTCGAGTGGTGCTTGTTTGGGGGGTGTGCCACCAGAAATCGGGCTTGAAGCTCTCGCCTTACCAACGAGCCGACTGCTGATGGCTGTTGGTCACGACTACTACAAAAAAAATGAAGATGAATCTTCCTATTACACATGGAGGAGTGTGCATCTTTATGTTGGGTGTTCTTCTGTCGTGCGACCCGGTAGCTTTTGTGCGACCTGTGGCCCACGCCTCCTATTTATCCAGGACGGGCGGCGTGAACTCTGATTCGATCCGGTTATTCAATCCCGTCGCTGAGATGCTCAGTTGACTCCTTAACCGATTTGTAAACAGAGTCAAAGATTCGTGTCAAAGAGACAAGACCGCCTTCACAGACAGCCTATTCTTTCAAAGATAAGAGCAGATATGAGAAGAGCAAGGAGCAAGGACTTGACTGGACAGACTGATTGAGAGACATACCAGGCTACTTTCTATAAGAAAGAGACCTTATTTCCTTATATAGGATAGGACCACAGGATAGAAAAGTAGATCGTTCAACTCTAGCTTCTGTTTTCAGGTCCCACATTGAATCTCAAATCGATCTTTGCTACATGCTGCTTAAGACATCGAATTCGAAGAAAGAGAGAGTGAGCAGCTGACTTGCAACCTAGGACCTAGGGGCAGGAAAAATGATATTACCCCAAGACCAAGACTGACTTTCACTATGCATTCATTCGTGCACTATCTAAGATCCGATTCTCTAGCAACCTATTCTTTTTTTAATATTGATTCATCTTCCCATCCTCTTCTTTCTATCTCCGTAGTCAGTCTGGCTGCATACTCCTTCTGTACGAGTTCTGTGGCAAGCTGACAGATTCTACCACTTCTTCTCTTCCGAAAGAACTTATTCTTCTATCCTAAGAGCGGATATTTCAAAGAGAGCACCTAATCTTGCATGAATGTGCACATCCAATTCTAAACATCTGATTTGTTCACATCTTGAATATGATCCTTTTTTATAGACCAATTGCTAGATTGGCTAGCATGAGGACAAATAGGCTAAAGTGAGTGTAAAACCCCTAAATTTCTACTAATTTTTTTTATTATTAATATTTGTACGGATTTAAAAATTTGTATTGTACGTCGCGTAGTCGTATTTTACGTCGCGCACGAAATTTTATTTTTGCTCGACGAGTGCGAATATGTGCGAGCTTACATATTTTAGAAAAATATTTTATTTATTATTTTATAGTTTCAAAATAATATAGGTAATAATTATTTCTAGCTATCATTTCAATTTTATGGTTTTAATTATGAAAAGCCTTTTATTTATGCAGTTATAATTATAAAGTATTTCTCCATAAAATGGTATATTAGAAGGTATATTTATATAAAGAATATTTGTGCATACATATAGCTCATAAATATTTATTAGTTTATTTTAAATGCAATTTTCGAAATTAATATTATTAGTATTTTTGGAAAGCATATTTTGAATTTATTGTGGAGATTTAAATCTTGATTTGAATCTATGTATTTATTTAAATAGTTAAATAACTAAAATTTGATTTATTGATTTGATTTTAAACTAAGAGAAATTTAATTTGATTTAAATTAGATTTGAATTTGATTTGATTGCTTTTAAACTAAATATGGAAATATCTAAATTGGGTTTAAACATCCTAAACCTTATCTTATTGGGAATTCCCACATCCTATAAATAGGCAGGTACTCCTCCAACTTTTCGTTATTCATCCACAAATTCTCCACAAACCAACGGTGCGTGCCTCGTGTCCGTGTCCTCCTCCATCCAATATCTTATTCCATTAGTTATACAAATAAATTTATTCTCAGTGTCGACAACCCCGACACTATCTAACAAATCCCTAACCTAACCCCAACCCTGTCCAGCCCGATCCGCCTCCCGTCCATCATCGACACCACGCCATAGCCACCCCCGTATCCACTACCTTCACCATGCCATCGTAAAACCGCCATCACCACCTCCTCCAGTTCTCACCTCGACAAAATCCCCGACCACCTGTCCCCGACCTAGACAAACTCCATCGTGACCACCACTGTCACCGTCGTCACGGACTTCCCGACCAGCCCCAACTCCTGACTATCGACACAATACCACCTCCACACCGGAACCCCAGCCAACCCGACCGTCCAGCCAACTACCACTACCACCGTCACCGACGCAAACCGCCGGCGACCCAAGGAAACCCACAACAAATAGAAATAGGAAAAGAAAGTAAAATTAACCACCGTCGCTACCTCACCTTAAACCGGCGAGCGCCCAGCCGCTGTCCCCGTCACGCGCCTCCCCGTGTCGGCGAGTGGGCCGCCCGCGCGCTCGAGAAACCCCGCTCCTGACCCGTCCGGCCTTCCTCGCGCTCTCGACCCGCCGGCAAGCCTCCGCGCGAGCCATCCGCCGTGCCAGCCGTCGATAACCCCCTTCCGCCGCGTCCGCCCGCCTTGGCGACCAACCTCCGCCCCGCGCGCTCGTCCCTCCAGCTGCGTCGAACCCCCGCCTAGTTCCCCCTTTCTCCGGTCTTCCGCCCCTGGCCGGAATCCCCGCCCGTAGCCGCCTCCACTGAGTCAGCCTCCACCGTCCGCCGCATCCTCGACACATCCGCCGGAAACCCGATCCTCTCTTTCCTCCACCGCTCACCGTCCGTCGCTCGCATCTCGCGACCACCTCCTTGCCTCCGCGAGGCCGTCGCCGTGCCAGTGCCTCCACGCGCTGCCCCCATCTCCCGACCGCCGCTCGTCTCCACTGTTCTTCCCCGACCGGCCGCTCCGCGCCCCTCCACTCTCTCACTCTCTTCTCCTCTCTCTCACTCTCTCTTTCTATCCTTGATTTTTTACTTTTTTTTTGAACGGATGGTTCTCCTCGAAAGAGGAGAACCGACTCTTATCAGTTTACATTTTGTTTTGTTTTTGTTTTGTGTTATTATTATTATTATTATTATTATTATTATTATTATTATTATTATCCTCTTGGGTTCTGTACAACTAAAGTGTAATATTATTAATATAAATTACTACTGTTATTATTTTATAATAAAAAGGTATATGTTTGTATGTATAGGTGGATTGTATATTAGTATGTTAAATACATTTTTATGGTATTTTGTTTTTAGTTATCATTATTATTTTTATTGGTTTCACTAATGCCAAATTGCTATTTTGTTTTTGGTATGTTAAAAATGATTTTCGATATATTGCCATATTATTTTGTGCTAACACTACAATTATTTTTGAAGAGTCATATATATACATATAATATAATATAGTTTTCAAATGTTTATAAATATTATTGATCTTCAAAATAGTCAATAAAAAGCATAGCTTTTGCCAAAATTTTATTTTTACAAAATATAGGTTTAGTCTTAACTAGTTTCCTTATAGTATTTTTATAGAAGATTTCAAACTAAAAAAAAGTACTACTTTGACAAAACTTAGACTTTCGATTTTTCGGAATTCATTTAAGAGCATATTTTGAATAACAATATTTTAGTATTATAAATAGTTTTCCAAAATCGTATATATATATATTATTTATCAAAATTTTCTTTCGATTATCCTTCTGTCCATGACCAGTCCTATTACTCCCGTTTTCTCACCAATTTCGTACTCCCATATGCCTACCCTAACTAATTTGACCCTTCCGGACTCAATGACACGATCCGTGCCGCCATTAGAGGTCACCTTGCATAAGTTGTTGCACCAAAGTCGCAGTTCATGCCACCATGATTATCGCAGCACACCAGGCGCTCTACCAGGTAAGACACCTTGCCATTTGCTGTTTAATTATTTTAGCTCATATTTCATGCATGTTCATTATTTTCTTTATACAAAATAAACTGTGATACATGGCATAACTGTTAGAACTTACTGTTCATTTATTTTTCCTGCTATGTATTATTTTTCTCACATTAAACCTAGATTTAAGGGACCACCTTGTGTGTTGCATTCATTGGCCTTGACACGTTGTACCACGAAGTTGTGTGTCGCATGTAGAACACGGAAGTGCGTGATTGGCTGGCCACCAGTACGTACAAGCCGCACGATAGGAATAACCGCTAATAGAGGTTGCATGCTAGTTTGACTTAGCGGTTATAGAGGTTAATATTGTGGATACAACATAGTAGGCATTGGGCGGGGAGGACAATTCTTTAGCGTATGGGCTTCCATGCACTTCCCTTGTGACCCGGACTCTCCGCTGGAGATACGGGATTGATGACCCATGATTACTGACGGCCACTGACGATTCTGCGGAACGTTATGCTCTTCCTGATGGGGCCTCTGGTGCCCAAGGAGGACTACGCCGATCCTATTCAGCCAGGGCCCATGCGTAGGAAAGATTGTTCTTAACTACATTTCACATAGAACGGTAGGCTACCCTATCCGTTAGGTACGAGTACTTTTGGTTTGGGTACTTGTATCTGACCGTGGCTTGGAACAATAACTTATCGCGAATTAGTTCGTCACATCTTGTCCTTGTTTGGTTGTAGGTGTGACTTACTACTTCGATGAGAAGGTATTGAACCTTGTTGGGGTCCGGATACCATATTGGATTCATAGCATGGGAAGATACGTTACCGTGAATTAGTTTACCATCTCCTGTTCTTGTTTGGTTGGGGGGATGGTACGCTCGTTCAGTAGGTGCGTATTGGACCATGTTATAAATTCGATTGACTTATTTATTGAGCAATATTTATTCAGTTTATATGGCATGCTATTATGTGTCTTGTTACGTCCCTCTGAGGACCTGGTTGTCTTGCTAGGTGTGTGCTATTGTCTTTCGCAGGTGTTCTAGCTCTAGCCGTGATCTTCGCTTTTTCTTCGAGGATGATTGCATTTGGATCGTCTTCGCTTCGCTCGCCACTCATTTCATTTTTTATGTACTTTTTCTTATTTTTGTTGGTAGTAGATTTGTCTCCGCCCAACATATTGTATCAAGACAAATTCATTCTCATTATATGATCTTTTATTCATTTATTCTGTGTGGATGAGATTAGTATTGGTTCTAGTGTATTTTACAGCTTATGTACTCATACAAGGATTCCATATATTGGAGTGCACTTCAAATGAATACAGCTGGCATGTCTACGTTCCTAGTCCTACGTATTTTGGGACTTGGGCGTTACATGTTTTTGTGGTGGCCCATATAGGTCAAGATAAATTGTTTGGTTACTTTACCGTACCAAGCAAGCCTGCGTATAGGATTAGAAGTCTAGGATCTCATCCACATACTTGACCTCTTTCCTTGATTTTATCTACCGTTTGACTCATCAATTGCATCTTGCTTACTTCCTTCAATCCATATTCCTATCTTCCTTTCGTGCTTGGTAGAGATTGATCCTACTAGTTAATTGTCCCAAAACACCATTAGTTTAATTCTTTAAGTTGGGTAGAATACCTTATGAACTAGCAAACCCTTTTGACCTAGTAACCTATATTAGCAAGCTTATTTAGATCCTAGAATCTAGAGGACCTAACCCGTCTAGCCAACCAAGGACTTGGACAAGAAGACTATAGGACGACTGTATGACTTAGAATCATTCTACCTTCTTTTAATCTAAATCGCTCGTGCCTATGTTTTTACCACTTTGACTAATATTGCAACTATAATCTAGTTTTGCAAACTCATCCATTTATCGAGTTTGTTCATGACTTATGCTATTGAGCGGCTGCTCACTAACATATTGTCTAATCAGAACCGGTGCATGATGGTCTGATCAACCGAGTGCACTTTGGTTCGCCTTTTTCATATATCAATCTACGTGGATGGAATGTAGTTGAGCTTTCCCCTTAGAATTCCATCTACTATTGCCTTAATAATTCCTTTGAAATTATTCGATCGTCATTGAATCACGTATTTCGTATTCGATAACGCCTCCTTCGAACTCTAGATTGCTTTCTCCTTCACCTATTTAAGAAGGACGAATGCGCTGTACTTGAAGTTCCCCTAGCTATCCTATCTCTTGTGACCGTTAACACTCAATGTGCCTATATCTTTGTCTTAACTACTCGACCCTATCAAGACCTTCTAATCGCTTAGTTTAAGCGAATCTAATTCGTTCTTTTAATCGTGACCCTCATTCATTACCCGTGATCATACCGTATTATTTTTCTTTAATCTAGATCGCGATTCTTACGGCATGATTTTGTTATCGATTGTTCTCCATCTATACCCCCTTGTGTCCTCTCACCCCCTACTAATTCTTAATTTCGAGGACGAAATTCTTTTAAGTTGGGTAGGATGTAAAACCCCTAAATTTCTACTAATTTTTTTATTATTAATATTTGTATGGATTTAAAATTTTGTATTGAACGTCGTGTAGTCGTATTTTACGTCGCGCACGAAATTTTATTTTTGCTCGACGAGTGCGAATATGTGCGAGCGTACATATTTTAGAAAAATATTTTATTTATTATTTTATAGTTTCAAAATAATATAGGTAATAATTATTTCTAGCTATCATTTCAATTTTATGGTTTTAATTATGAAAAGCCTTTTATTTATGCAGTTATAATTATAAAGTATTTCTCCATAAAATGGTATATTAGAAGGTATATTTATATAAAGAATATTTGTGCATACATATAGCTCATAAATATTTATTAGTTTATTTTAAATGTAATTTTCGAAATTAATATTATTAGTATTTTTGGAAAGTATATTTTGAATTTATTGTGGAGATTTAAATCTTGATTTGAATCTATGTATTTATTTAAATAGTTAAATAATTAAAATTTGATTTATTGATTTGATTTTAAACTAAGAGAAATTTAATTTTATTAAAATTAGATTTGAATTTGATTTGATTGCTTTTAAACTAAATATGGAAATATCTAAATTGGGTTTAAACATCCTAAACCTTATCTTATAGGGAATTCCCACTTCCTATAAATAGGCAGGTACTCCTCCAACTTTTCGTTATTCATCTACAAATTCTCCACAAACCAATGGTGCGTGCCTCGTGTCCGTGTCCTCCTCCATACAATATCTTATTCCATTAGTTAAACAAATACATTTATTCTCAGTGTCGACAACCCCGACACGATCTAACAAATCCCTAATCTAACCCTAACCCTGTCCAGCCCGATCTACCTCCCGTCCATTATCGACACCACGCCATAGCCACCCCCGTATCCACCACCTTCACCATGCCATCGTAAAACCTCCATCACCACCTCCTCCAGTTCCTACCCCGACAAAATCTTCGACCACCTGTCTCCGACCTAGACAAACCCCATCGTCACCACCACTGTCACCGTCGTCACGGACTTCCCGACCAGCCCCAACTCCCGACTATCGACACAACACCACCACCACACCGGAGCCCCAGCCAACCCGACCGTCCAGCCAACTACCACCACCACCGTATCCGGCGCAAACCGCCGGCGACCCAAGGAAACCCACAGCAAATAGGAATAGGAAAAGAAAGTAAAATTAACCACCGCCGCCACCTCACCTTAAACCGGCGAGCACCCAGCCGATGTCCCCATCGCGCGCCTCCCCGCGTCGGCGAGTGGCCGCCCGCGCGCTCGAGAAACCCCGCTCCTGACCCGTCCGGCCTTCCTCGCGCTCTCGACCCGCCGGCGAGCCTCCGCGCGAGCCATCCGCCGTGCCAGCCGTCGATGACCCCCTTCCGCCGCGTCCGCCCGCCTTGGCGACCAACCTCCGCCCTGCGCGCTCGTCCCTCCAGCTGTGCCAAACACCCGCCTAGTTCCCCCTTCTCCGGTCTTCCGCCCCTGGCCAGAATCCCCGCCCGTAGCCGCCTCCACCGAGTCAGCCTCCACCGTCCGCCGCGTCCTCGACACATCCGCCGGAAACCTGATCCTCTCTTCCCTCCACCGCTCACCGTCCGCCGCTCGCATCTCGCGACCACCTCCTTGCCTCCGCGAGGCCGCCGTCGTGCCAGCGCCTCCATGCGCTGCCCCCATCTCCCGATCGCCGCTCGTCTCCACTGTTCTTCCCCGACCGGCCGCTCCGTGCCCCTCCACTCGCTCACTCTCTTCTCCTCTCTCTCACTCTCTCACTCTCTCACTCTCTCTTTCTATCCTTGATTTTTTACTTTTTTTTTGAACGGATGGTTCTCCTCGAAAGAGGAGAACCGACTCTTATCAGTTTACATTTTGTTTTGTTTTTTTTGTGTTATTTATTATTATTATTACTATTATTATTATTATTATTATTATTATCCTCTTGGGTTCTGTACAACTAAAGTGTAATATTATTAATATAAATTACTACTGTTATTATTTTATAATAAAAAGGTATATGTTTGTATGTATAGGTGGATTGTATATTAGTATGTTAAATACATTTTTATGGTATTTTTTTTAGTTATCATTATTATTTTTATTGGTTTCACTAATGCCAAATTGCTATTTTGTTTGGTATGTTAAAAATGATTTTCGATATATTGCCATATTATTTTGTGCTAACACTACAATTATTTTTGAAGAGTCATATATATACATATAATATAATATAGTTTTAAAATGTTTATAAATATTATTGATTTTCAAAGTAGTCAATAAAAAGCATAGCTTTTGCCAAAATTTTATTTTTACAAAATATAGGTTTAGTCTTAACTAGTTTCCTTATAGCACTTTTATAGAAGATTTCAAACTAAAAAAAAGTACTACTTTGACAAAACTTAGACTTTCGATTTTCCGGAATTCATTTAAGAGCATATTTGAATAACAATATTTTAGTATTATAAATAGTTTTCCAAAATCGTATATATATATATTATTTATCAAAATTTCCTTTCGATTATCCTTCTGTCCATGACCAGCCCTATTACTCCCGTTTCCTCACCAATTCCGTACTCCCATATGCCTACCCTGACTAATTTGACCCTTCCGGACTCAATGACACGATCCGTGCTGCCATCAGAGGTCACCTTGCATAAGTTGTTGCACCGAAGTCGCAGTTCATGCCACCATGATTATTGCAGCACACCAAGCGCTCTACCAGGCAAGACACCTTGCCATTTGCTGTTTAATTATTTTAGCTCATATTTCATACATGTTCATTATTTTCTTTATGCAAAATAAACTGTGATACATGGCATAACTGTTAGAACTTACTGTTCATTTATTTTTCCTGCTATGTATTATTTTTCTCACATTAAACCTAGATTTAAGAGACCACCTTGTGTGTTGCATTCATTGGCCTTGACATGTTGTACTACGAAGTTGTGTGTCGTATGTAGAACACGGAAGTGCGTGATTGGCTGGCCACCAGTACGTACAAGCCGTGCGATAGGAATAACTGCTAATAGAGGTTGCATGTTAGTTTGACTTAGCGGTTATAGAGGTTAATATTGTGGATACAACATAGTAGGCATTGGGCGGGGAGGACAATTCCTTAGCGTATGGGCTTCGATGCACTTCCCTTGTGACCCGGACTCTCCGCTGGAGATACGGGGTTGATGACCCATGATTACTGACGGCCACTGACGATTCTGCAGAACGTCATGCTCTTCCTGATGGGGACTCTGGTGCCCAAGGGGGACTACGTCGATCCTATTCAGCCAGGGCCCATGCGTAGGAAGGATTGTTCTTAACTACATTTCACATAGAATGGTAGGCTACCCTATCCATTAGGTACGAGTACTTTTGGTTTGGGTACTTGTATCTGACCGTAGCTTAGAACAATAACTTCTCGTAAATTAGTTCGTCACATCTTGTCCTTGTTTGGTTGTAGGTGTGACTTACTACTTCGATGAGAAGGTATTGAACCTTGTTGGGGTCCGGATACCATATTGAATTCATAGTATAGGAAGATACGTTACCGTGAATTAGTTTGCCATCTCCTGTCCTTGTTTGGTTGGGGGGATGGTACGCTCGTTCAGTAGGTGCGTATTAGACCATGTTATAAATTTGATTGACTTATTTATTGAGCAATATTTATTCAGTTTATATGGCATGCTATTATGTGTCTTGTTACGTCCCTCTGAGGACCTGGTTGTCTTGCCAGGTGTGTGCTATTGTCTTTCGCAGGTGTTCTAGCTCTAGCCGTGATCTTCGCTATTTCTTCGAGGATGATTGCATTTGGATCGTCTTTGCTTCGCTCGCCACTCATTCATTTTCTATGTACTTTTTCTTATTTTTGTTGGTAGTGGATTTGTCTCCGCCCAACATATTGTATCAAGACAAATTCATTCTCATTATATGATCTTTTATTCATTTATTCTGTGTGGATGAGATTAGTATTGGTTCTACTATATTTTACAGCTTATGTACTCATACGAGGATTCCATATATTGGAGTGTACTTCGTATGAATACAGCTGGCATGTCTACGTTCCTAGTCCTACGTATTTTGGGACTGGGGCGTTACATGTTTTTGTGGTGGCCCATACAGGTCAAGATAAATTGTTTGGTTACTTTACCGTATCAAGCAAGCCTGCGTATAGGATTAGAAGTCTAGGATCTCATCCACATACTTGACCTCTTTCCTTGATTTTATCTACCGTTTGACTCATCAATTGCATCTTGCTTGCTTCCTTCCATCCATATTCCTATCTTCCCTTCGTGCTTGGTAGAGATTGACCCTACTAGTTAATTGTCCCAAAACACCATTAGTTTAATTCTTTAAGTTGGGTAGAATACCTTATGAACTAGTAAACCCTTTTGACCTAGTGACCTATATTAGCAAGCTTATTTAGATCCTAGAATCTAGAGGACCTAACCTGTCTAGCCAACCAAGGACTTGGACAAAAAGACTATAGGACGACTGTATGACTTAGAATCATTCTACCTTCTTTTAATCTAAATCTCTCGTGCCTATATTTTTACCACTTTGACTAATGTTGCAACTATAATCTAGTTTTGCAAACTCATCCATTTATCGAGTTTGTTCATGACTTATGCTATTGAGCGGCCGCTCACTAATATATTGTCTAATCAGAATCGGTGCATCATGGTCTGATCAACCGAGTGCACTTTGGTTCGCCTTTTTCATATATCAATCTATGTGGATGGAATGTAGTTGAGCTTTCTCCTTAGAATTCCATCTACGACTGCCTTGACAATTCCTTTGAAATTAGTAACACCCCAGTCCCAAAATACGTAGGACTAGGATGTCGACATGCCAGCTGTATTTGTACGAAGTATACCCTAATATATAGAAGCCTCGTATAAATACATAAGCTGTAAAATACAGTAAAACCACCACTAATCTCATCCACACAAAATAAATGAATAGAAGATGTCATATAATGAGAATAAATTGTCTTGATACAATATGCTGGGCGGAGACAAATCCACTACCAACAAGATAAGGAAAAGTACATAGAAAATAAAATGAGTGGCGAGCGAAGCGAAGACGATCCAAATGCAATCATCCTCGAAGAAGTAGCGAAGATCACGGCTAAAGCTAGAACACCTGCGAAAGACAATAGCACACACCTGGCAAGACAACCAGGTCCTCAGAGGGACGTAACAAGACACATAATAGCATGCCATATAAACTGAATAAATATTGCTCAAATAAATAAGTCAATCAAATTTATAACATGGTCCAATACGCAACTACTAAACGAGCGTACCATCCCCCCAACCAAACAAGGACAGGAGATGGTAAACTAATTCACGGCGACGTATCTTTCCATGCTAAGAATCCGATATGGTATCCGGACCCCAACAAGGTTCAATACCTTCTCATCGAAGTAGTAAGTCACACCTACAACCAAACAAGGACAAGATGTGACGAACTAATCTGCGACAAGTTATTGTTCCAAGCCACGGTCAGATACAAGTACCCAAACCAAAAGTACTCGTACGTAACGGATAGGGTAGCCTACCGTTCTAAGTAAAATGTTGTTAAGAACAATCCTTCCTACGCATGGGCCCTGGCTGAATAGGATCGGCGTAGTCCCCCTTTTGAGCACCAGAGGCCCCATCAGGAAGAGCATGACGTTCCGCAGAATCGTCAGTGGCCGTCAGTAATCTTGGGTCATCAACCCCGTATCTCCAGCGGAGAGTCCAGGTCACAAGGGAAGTGCATCGAAGCCCATATGCTAAGGAATTGTCCTCCCCGCCCAATGCCTACTATGTTGTATCCACAACATTAACCTCTATAACCGCTAAGTCAAACTAGCATGCAACCTCTATTAGCGGTTATTCCTATCGCACGGCTTGTACATACTGGTGGCCAGCCAATCACGCACTTCCGTGTTCTACATGCGACACACAACCTCGTGTTACAACGTGTCAAGGCCAATGAATGCAACACACAAGGTGGTCTCTTAAATCTAGGTTTAATTTGTATGAAAAATAATACACAGCAGGAAACTGAACAGTAAATTCTAACAGTTATGCTATGTATCACAGTTTATTTTGCATAAAGAAAATAATGAACATGCATGAAATATGAGCTAAAATAATTAAACTGCAAATGACAAGGTGTCTTGCCTGGTAGAGCGTCTGGTGTGCTGCGATAATCAATTTGGCGTGAACTGCGACTTCGCTGCAACAACTGTACAAGGGGACCTCGGATAGTGGCACGGACAGTTCCAATGGGTCCGGGACGGTCAAATTAGTTAGGGTAGACATATGGGAGTACCGAATTGGTGAGGAAAGAGAGTAATCGGCTGGTCATGGATGGAGGAATAAAGGAATTGAATAATAATAATTTTTAGAAAAGTAATCATAATACTAAAAATTGGTTTTCTTTGATAGGTCGAGAAAAACATATGAAATAGGAGTTAAGAAAATCGTAAGAAAATCTGTTTTGGCTTAGTAATGGATGAAAATAGATATGCGAAAATAATTATATATATATATATATATATATGTATATATATATATATATATATATATATATATATATATATATATATATATCTTGGAAAATATTTATTATATACTATTTGGAAAAAAAAATTATAGTATTAAAACTATATACTTGCTGGTCAAAATATTTTCAGGTAACTACTTGATAATATATAGAATAGTTATTTTAGTGCTAATCCAAATTTAGTTAAAATAGACTTTTTAGAGCTATATAATAATATACTATTAAAGGGTGTCTACACCAATTTTTTTGAAAGTATATACAGGCCAAGCCCAAAATTTAATTTAGAAAAATATAATTTATATACTTGTTTAATACACAAATATTTAATAATAATAATAATAATAATAATAATAATAATAATAATAATAATATATGTATACATCTACATGGTACAATAATAGTAATAATAATAATATATTGTATGTAAAATATAATAATATTGATAACAATAATAGTAGTAGTAAGTAATAACAATAAATAATATTAATAAAAACTAATAATGGCAACACTTTTAAGCTGTTGATACTATTGAAAGGGACAAAGTGATTAGGGAAGGGCTTCGGATGGAGTGGGAAGTCATTGGAGAGAGAAAGGGGAAAAAACCCTTTCTTCTTCAAGTAAGAATCAAAGAATACATTGAAGTGGTCATGTGTGAACCACTTAGAGAGAAATAAAGAGGGGGACGAGAGCCAAAGAGAGAGAGAGAGAAAGGGATAGTGAGCAGGGATGATTGAGCGGAGGGAGAGAGATGCGGTCGGTGGGAAAGAGAGAGGCCGGAGGGGGAGAGAGTGGAAGATCGACGGCGTGGAAGCGGAGGAACGGGGGTCGGCCAGGCGGAGGGTTGGCGCCCGGCGGTGGTGTGAGGCGGTCGGCAAGGCTGCATTTGGGGAGTCGCCGGTCGGCGAGAAGAGGAAGGGGCGTGCGGCGGACGACAAGCGAGGGGGAGGTCTCGTGCGCCGCTCACGGTGGGGCAGAGGTGGCAGACGCGGAGCAGGGTTCGGCAGATCTGGTCGGTGCGTGTCGGCGCGGTTGGAGGGATGTGTCGTCTCCGGCCGTGGGTGCGGCTGCGACGCCAGTGGTCGCCGGCCATCCCAGTGGTGATGCTGGGATGTGGCGGCGCTGGATCTGCACGGCCGGAAGGTCGAGGTCGTGGCTCTGGTGGTCGAACACGAGGCGGAGGGCTCAGGCGGAGGAAAGGAAGCGGAGGACTGGGCTATGAGGGAGAGGGGCTCCGCCGGCGGCGGCGTTCGCGACGGAGACGCGGCGGCGGCGACCGGAGAGGTATGGTTAGGGTTTTCCTTTCTTTTTCTTTTTCTTTTTTTTTTGGTTGTGGCTGACGGCTGCGGTGGCCGCCGTGGATGGTGGTGATGGGGGTTTTGCGGTCGTCGAGCCTGGGGGAGATGGAGGGGTGGTTGATGGTTAGGACTTGACTGTGGGCGTGGCTGTGGGGCTGATGTCGAGGATGGCGGTGTTGGTCTTGGTGGCAGCGGTGGTGTGGTTTCCGAAGTTGGCGATGGTCAGATGTTTAGCAGAACTGGTAGTCGTCGGGGAGATGGCGGGTACTGTTTGTGAACTCCGGCAATACTGGTGGTCGCAGGGGTCAGGGAGCGCCAGCTGAACAGGGATTAGGATTTAGGGCTAGGGTTAGGGATTATGTCGGGGTGTTTGTGTCTGGCATGTCGGACACGAAGGGGTTGATGAGAACATGTGTCCGTGTGTGGACATGAAGAAGATGACAATGTATTTGTAATTAAGGAAAAATAGTGGAAAAGATTGAGACACGGACACGATGTACTATTTGGGTGATGGAATTTGTGGAGGATGAATTGTGGAGGAAAAAAATATTGGAGGAGTACCTGTCTATTTATAGGATGTGGGAATTCCTAATTTGATAAGGATTAGGATTAGATTTAAAACCCAAGTAGATAATTAAATTACCAAATTTAAATCAATTACATAATCCAAATCCAATTCAAAATCCAATTTAAATCTAATTTAAATCATATCCTTTATTTTAAAACCAATTAAGATAACTCAATTACAAATATAGATACTTATTTAAATAAATCCAAAAATTTAATCAACATTTAAATCTTCACCAAAAAGTTTGAAATTTTTTTTTCCAATAATATTAATAATAATAATTTCGAAAATCATAATTATTTTTAAATACCTTTTTAAGTAATAAAATATTTATATTAATAAATCTAGAAAATTATATTTTTTATTTAAAATAATCTAGCAACATATTTATGAACTATATGTATGAACGAATAATATTATTTATTTTAATTGAAAGGCTTTTCATAATTAAAATTATAGACTTGAAAATGATATCTAGAAATAATTATTACATATATTATTTTGAAACTATAAAATAGATAAAAATGTTTTTCTAAAAATATGTACGCTCGCACATATTCGCACTCGTCGAGCAAAAATAAAATTTCATGCATGACGTAAAATACGATTACGTGACGTACAATTCAAAATTTGAAATCGGTACCAAAATTTAATAAAAAAAATAGTAGAAATTTAGGGGTTTTACAAAATTATTCGATCGTCATTGAATCACGTATTTCGTATTCGATAACGCCTCCTTCGAACTTTAGATTGCTTTCGCCTTCACCTATTTAAGAAGGACGAATGCGCTGTACTTGAAGTTCCCCTAGCTATCCTATCTCTTGTGACCGTTAACACTCAATGTGCCTATATCTTTGTCTTAACTACTCGACCCTATCAAGACCCTCTAATCGCTTAATTTAAGCGAATCTAATTCGTTCTTTTAATCGTGACCCTCATTCATTACCCGTGATCATACCGTATTATTTTTCTTTAATCTAGATCGCGATTCTTATGGCATAATTTTGTTATCGATTGTTCTCCATCTATACCCCCTTGTGTCCTCTCACCCCCTACTAATTCTTAATTTCGAGGACAAAATTCTTTTAAGTTGGGCAGGATGTAAAACCCCTAAATTTCTACTAATTTTTTTATTATTAATATTTGTACGGATTTAAAATTTTGTATTGTACGTCGCGTAGTCGTATTTTACGTCGCGCACGAAATTTTATTTTTGCTCGACGAGTGCGAATATGTGCGAGCGTACATATTTTAGAAAAATATTTTATTTATTATTTTATAGTTTCAAAATAATATAGGTAATAATTATTTCTAGGTATCATTTCAATTTTATGGTTTTAATTATGAAAAGCCTTTTATTTATGCAGTTATAATTATAAAGTATTTCTCCATAAAATGGTATATTAGAAGGTATATTTATATAAAGAATATTTGTGCATACATATAGCTCATAAATATTTATTAGTTTATTTTAAATGCAATTTTCGAAATTAATATTATTAGTATTTTTGGAAAGCATATTTTGAATTTATTGTGGAGATTTAAATCTTGATTTGAATCTATGTATTTATTTAAATAGTTAAATAATTAAAATTTGATTTATTGATTTGATTTTAAACTAAGAGAAATTTAATTTTATTAAAATTAGATTTGAATTTGATTTGATTGCTTTTAAACTAAATATGGAAATATCTAAATTGGGTTTAAACATCCTAAACCTTATCTTATTGGAAATTCCCACATCCTATAAATAGGCAGGTACTCCTCCAACTTTTCGTTATTCTTCCACAAATTCTCCACAAACCAATGGTGCGTGCCTCGTGTCCGTGTCCTCCTCCATCCAATATCTTATTCCATTAGTTATACAAATACATTTATTCTCAGTGTCGACAACCCCGACACGATCTAACAAATCCCTAACCTAACCCTAACCCTGTCCAGCCCGATCCACCTCCCGTCCATCATCGACACCACGCCATAGCCACCCCGTATCCACCACCTTCACCATGCCATCGTAAAACCGCCATCACCACCTCCTCCAGTTCTCACCCCGACAAAATCCCCGACCACCTGTCCCCGACCTAGACAAACCCCATCGTCACCACCACTGTCACCGTCGTCACGGACTTCCCGACCAGCCCCAACTCCCGACTATCGACACAACACCACCACCATACCGGAGCCCCAGCCAACCCGACCGTCCAGCTAACTACCACCACCACCGTCACCGGCACAAACCGCCGGCGACCCAAGGAAACCCACAGCAAATAGAAATAGAAAAAAATAGTAAAATTAACCACCGCCGCCACCTCACCTTAAACCGGCGAGCGCCCAGCCGCTGTCCCTGTCGTGCGCCACCCCGCGTCGGCGAGTGGCCCGCCCGCGCGCTCGAGAAACCCCGCTCCTGACCCGTCCGTCCTTTCTCGCGCTCTCGACCCGCCGGTGACCCTCCGCACGAGCCATCCGCCGTGCCAGCCGTCGATGACCCCTTTCCGCCGCCTCCGCCCGCCTTGGCGACCAACCTCCGCCCCGCGCGCTCGTCCCTCCAGCTGCGCCGAACCCCCGCCTAGTTCCCCCCTTCTCCGGTCTTCCGCCCCTGGCCGGAATCCCCGCTCGTAGCCGCCTCCACCGAGTCAGCCTCCACCGTCCGCCGCGTCCTCGACACATCTACCGAAAACCCGATCCTCTCTTCCCTCCACCGCTCACCGTCCGCCGCTCGTATCTCGCGACCACCTCCTTGCCTCCGCGAGGCCGCCGCCGCGCCAGCGCCTCCACGCGCTGCCCCAATCTCCCGACCGCCGCTCGTCTCCACTGTTCTTCCCCGACCGGCCGCTCCGTCCCCCTCCACTCGCTCACTCTCTTCTTCTCTCTCTCACTCTCTCACTCTCTCTTTCTATCCTTGATTTTTTACTTTTTTTTTGAACGGATGGTTCTCCTCGAAAGAGGAGAACCGACTCTTATCAGTTTATATTTTGTTTTGTTTTTTTTGTGTTATTTATTATTATTATTATTATTATTATTATTATTATTATTATTATAATAATTATTATTATTATCCTCTTGGGTTCTGTACAACTAAAGTGTAATATTATTAATATAAATTACTACTGTTATTATTTTATAATAAAAAGGTATATGTTTGTATGTATAGGTGGATTGTATATTAGTATGTTAAATACATTTTTATGGTATTTTGTTTTTAGTTATCATTATTATTTTTATTGGTTTCACTAATGCCAAATTTTTATTTTGTTTTTGGTATGTTAAAAATGATTTTCGATATATTGCCATATTATTTTGTGCTAACACTACAATTATTTTTGAAGAGTCATATATATACATATAATATAATATAGTTTTAAAATGTTTATAAATATTATTGATTTTCAAAGTAGTCAATAAAAAGCATAGCTTTTGCCAAAATTTTATTTTTACAAAATATAGGTTTAGTCTTAACTAGTTTCCTTATAGTATTTTTATAGAAGATTTCAAACTAAAAAAAAGTACTACTTTGACAAAACTTAGACTTTCGATTTTCCGGAATTCATTTAAGAGCATATTTTGAATAACAATATTTTAGTATTATAAATAGTTTTCCAAAATCGTATATATATATTATTTATCAAAATTTCCTTTCGATTATCCTTCTGTCCATGACCAGCCCTATTACTCCCGTTTCCTCACCAATTTCGTACTCCTATATGCCTACCCTAACTAATTTGACCCTTTCGGACTCAATGACACGATCCGTGCCGCCATCAGAGGTCACCTTGTATAAGTTGTTGCACCGAAGTCGCAGTTCATGCCACCATGATTATCGCAGCACACCAGGCGCTCTACCAGGCAAGACACCTTGCCATTTGCTGTTTAATTATTTTAGCCCATATTTTATGCATGTTCATTATTTTCTTTATGCAAAATAAATTGTGATACATGACATAACTGTTAGAACATAATGTTCATTTATTTTTCCTGCTATGTATTATTTTTCTCACATTAAACGTAGATTTAAGGGACCACCTTGTGTGTTGCATTCATTGGCCTTGACACGTTGTACCACGAAGTTGTGTGTCGCATGTAGAACACGAAAGTGCATGATTGGCTGGCCACCAGTACGTACAAGCCGTGTGATAGGAATAACCGCTAATAGAGGTTGCATGCTAGTTTGACTTAGCGGTTATAGAGGTTAATGTTGTGGATACAACATAGTAGGCATTGGGCGGGGAGGACAATTCCTTAGCGTATGGGCTTCGATGCACTTCCTTTGTGACCCGGACTCTCTGCTGGAGATACGGGGTTGATGACCCATGATTGCTGACGGCCACTGACGATTCTGCGGAACGTCATGCTCTTCCTGATGGGGCCTCTGGTGCCCAAGGGGGACTACGCCGATCCTATTCAGCCAGGGCCCATGCGTAGGAAGGATTGTTCTTAACTACATTTTACGTAGAACGGTAGACTACCCTATCCGTTAGGTACAAGTACTTTTGGTTTGGGTACTTGTATCTGACCGTGGCTTGGAACAATAACTTGTCGCGAATTAGTTCGTCACATCTTGTCCTTGTTTGGTTGTAGGTGTGACTTACTACTTCGATGAGAAGGTATTGAACCTTGTTGGGGTCCGGATACCATATTGGATTCATAGCATGGGAAGATACGTTACCGTGAATTAGTTTACCATCTCCTGTCCTTGTTTGGTTGGGGGGATGGTACGTTCGTTTAGTAGGTGCGTATTGGACTATATTATAAATTCGATTGACTTATTTATTGAGCAATATTTATTCAGTTTATATGGCATGCTATTATGTGTCTTGTTACGTCCCTCTGAGGATCTGGTTGTCTTGCCAGGTGTGTGCTATTATCTTTCGCAGGTGTTCTAGCTCTAGCCGTGATCTTCGCTATTTTTTCGAGGATGATTGCATTTGGATCGTCTTCGCTTCGCTCGCCACTCATTTCATTTTCTATGTACTTTTTCTTATTTTTGTTGGTAGTGGATTTGTCTCCGTCCAACATATTGTATCAAGACAAATTCATTCTCATTATATGATCTTTTATTCATTTATTCTGTGTGGATGAGATTAGTATTGGTTCTACTGCATTTTACAGCTTATGTACTCATACGAGGATTCCATATATTGGAGTGTACTTCGTATGAATACAGCTGGCATGTCTACGTTCCTAGTCTTACGTATTTTGGGACTGGGGTGTTACAGAGAGTTAGCCCTAGTTGATTCTGCACGCCCTACCATACCTAGCACTTGCTAAAGGAATGCTTACCGACAAGCTTCCCTAGTCACAAACAAAGAATAGGTGAAATCAGACTCCCTCAAGCTCGACGTCGAGACATGAAATTGACTTTCTTTCTATGGCTAGTGGTGGCATATCTATTTTGTGGGGTTATAGTAGGTCAATAAAGGAGTGGCAGTTCTCTTCCAGCATACTAGCCTGCAGCATCTTCCCACGTAGTAGCAATTGTTAACCTCCCGCACACATCAACAAGAAGGGGCTCGGGCTCGTGAACATTAGTGCTTCTTCGATAAGGGCAGGCGAGCGGAGGGAGGCGACCGTTAGGTCGCCCACTCTGCGGATCTGCAATTGGCCAAGGGCCACCTGTAAGAGCATAATCATAGTCTTCCTTCAGGTGGAACCTTGCCACATAATAATCATTGCCGATGTCTATCAGAGAAAATTGACCTTTGGGCGTCCATAACTGCTTCAATCTCATAGAGATATAATTGTAACCAATCGAGCGACCCAGCAACTTAATAATCAGAGCCTGCTTCCATGGCTTTCGTAATCTAGCCTTCTCTTCCCTGGTGAGCACAATCATGGGACAAAGATCGTCGAGAAAAGCAAGCAAAGAAGCAACAGGATACAAAATATGAAGAGGCTGGAGGTAGAGCCAATAACCAATTGAAGAGTTACATACTATAGTATAAAGCCCCCAATCATACTCTCGCCGATTAAGGCAAATTCTGTGCTCCACAAAAAAACATAGGAGATGCTCTACATAAGGACAGGGACTGAGCTTAGGACTGCAGGAAAATGGATAGCCACTAGGCCAGCTACTAGAGACACACACACTAAAAAAGATATAGGGAAAGCATATTCTCTAGGAGAAAGAAAGACATCCATCTTGGCTGACAGGGATGACCCTGACTCTGTTGCTTGACTTAAAATTATACTTGCTTCACTTGAAGGTATAATTTGAAGTTCAAGGCTTTAAAGGAAAGAGACTTATAGATTGGCTTGAAAACTCCCCAGAGATAAAACATCTTAATTTGAAGAAGAGGTCTTTCTTGATCCTGGAGAGGTAAAGATTGAGACAGGTTGTCAGAGTCATTTCTATTGCTGCCTAAGATCCCTACCCCTACTTAAGATATTGCTTGAAAGGCGTTGGTTGAGTGACTGCACTTGCCCCTTTGACTGCTGCCAAATGAGGAGCTACTGAAATTACCTGATTGGGTTAAGGTCCAACAGAGGTAGTCATCAGTGGTAGTGAGGGATATAGATTTCAAGATGGCTGATGCTTGAGTAGGAAGCCTGGTCAATAGAGGTGCCAATAGAGATTGATCGGCCAGGGCTTCAGCAATGATCATATCCAGGTTATCTTGTGGACTTTGGGACAGTTTCTAAACCCAGAAAATCGATTTTTTTTTCTCGATTATGGAACTCCTTTTTCATCGCACATGATGCAAATCGGCACGAACTATTTGAAGAGATTAAAGATGTATGGGTTATCTACACGTAAAATTTTACGGATTTCGATTTGATCGAGTATGCATGTAGAAACGAGACGGGGAAGATAGGTACCTAGAAGTAGATTTCTGTTGTGGTTGATGTTGCGCGCATGGTCGATCCGGTGATCGTTGGCCGGCCTCCGGCGTGTCCGAGGTGGCACGCAGGTAGTCGACGTCGAGGAGGAGGTGTACGGCTAGGTTTTATTAGGGTTTTGACAAAAAACTCTCTCCCACTCTCTCTCTCTATCGATTATAAAGGGGGCAAAATGTCGGGTTGCTGCGGTTTTAGGAAGAGGGGAAAAGGCCCATATAGGCTCGGGTTGGTATTGTTGCCGCTGTTGCTTGAGTAAACGTGTGTGTGTGGGTGCTCTTATGTGTTTGTTTAATTATACTAGTACTTACTTTAATCATTTATATATATATCAATTTATATGTATACATACATACATACATACATACATACATGCATACATACAAACATACATATATTTTTATTATATATACATTTATTATATAAAAACCAACCACTTATACATATTATTTTTATTTAAAAATTCTTTTTCCCTTCTTTATAAATAAATATTATATATATATATTTTATATTATATATATATATATATATATATATATATATATATATATATATATATATATATATATATATATATATATACAATCATAAAAAGACTCATGTCCATAGAGCAGAGGTCTCCCCGGGGGCGATCGGCCCCCCTTGATCGGTTCTCCCTAGTTTGGTGTCCGGCGGCCCCCAGCCGCCTCCCGTCCGCTCCGTCGTCTCTTCCTCCACCTCTACTTCATGTCAGGTCCTCTCCGCTCCGTAGCCGAGTGGTCGGCGGAGCTGCTGCTAGGTCTTCGGCCCTCCCTTGGGCCCCATCCTGTCCTTCCTTCCTCTGCCCGCTGTGGCCACCTCCGCGGCCGTCGTTTCTGTGGTGGCGAGCGAGGTCCTCCCCTCCGTCGGCGTCCCACGAATTTCTCGCCTTCCATGCTGCCCCCTTCTCGGCGGAGCGCTTGGCGACACCCTCCCTCCGGGTGGCGCTGGCCGGTCAGAGCGGCCGCCGCCCCCCGCCGATCTCTCCCTGGACCCCAGTCCGATGGGGCATTCCCGCATCGGGGAGTGTGCTGCCTCGGGACCAGCTAGGGTCGCCAGGACAGGCTGGCCTCGCGTGGTCTCATCCTCTTTCCTGCCTAGAGGCGTTCCCAGGGGTCCCACCATGGGCTTTGCCGGTCTACGCGACCATGCGCCCGAGGATTTCTCTCCAGGCCGTGCTGTCTATGCGCCCGATCTTAATGACCATGCACCCGAGGAGTTTTCTCTATGCCGTGATGCCCATGCGACCCTTGGCCAGTCCCGTGGGGGCATGGGTCATGTGCCTATTGCTTGTAGTACGTGTGCGTATGCGCCACTGCTTGCAGTGCGTATACGCCCACTTTTGGCAGTATGTATGCGCCCGCTGAGGGTGCATGCACCTCTCCACACCTTCCCCCCACTAGCGCCCCCGGCGATGCCTCTCCGCCCGACGTGCAGCCCCCGACAAGCTGCTCCTCCCTCAGGACGCCTCCCCGTTCTCTTCTTTTGGCCCTCCTTTCTTCCCCACCGTGCTTTCCTCCACGACCCACAGCTCATGGCGACGCATCGGGAAACCTAACGTCCGCGCTCGTGACCGGTGGCCAGCATCGCCATCGATCCGGTCCCTGCCGACATCGGAGCTCCCCCTCCCTGACGACCCCCCGTCACCCCTATCTCCCTCGCCCTCCTCATCGTTGCCCTCGTCGCTCCTCTCCGGCTTGGTCCGCGGCGCAGCTGGCCCTCGTGGGTCCCTTCTCCTCCGGTATCACCCAGAAACTCTGGTAGATCCCCGGTCAAGCCCCCGGCCTGCTTCCCGCATTGGGCGTAGCCTTTCCGCTCCAGTGGCAGTCGGTCGCTGGCACCGCTGGGCCACTCTCGGTACTCGACGTATCGGGGATTGCGGCCCCCGCCCTATCCTCCAGATCTGGGTACCATCCCACATCCGATCCCCTCAGGCCAAGCGCAGCCTCGGGCATGCGCCCTCCAAGCATCCGCAAGCTATACACCCATCATTCTGGGACATGTGCCCAACCCCACTCTTCCAAGTCAGGAGCCCACGTCCGTGGGTCATGCGCCCTTACCCTTTCCTCTGGGACATGCGCCCGCTCCCCCTCGGGGCCAGACGCTTTCACCCGGTTCTTCGGAAATAGTGTCTGGGCCCCGTCGGTAGGGCTCGACTGCTGTCCTCCAACCGCAGGACCATACGACCCCTCCCTCTTCGATCCTTGGATCTTCACTTGTGGGCGGGATGTCTCTTGCGCCCGGCACATGTACCCTACCAACTGCCATCGCAGGCACGGCAGCCCCGCAGGCCCCATCGCCACCCAGCCTCTGGAAGAGTCCACCTTTCCCGTATTAGTTGATGGTGCTGGACCCTCCACTCCCGTCGCCTCCTCGGCAGTGCTCCCTGCTATTTCCTATGCCGTAGCTCTTCATCCTGATCGCGGTAGACAGCCTGAACCCCCAGTGAGGGAGATCGTCCTCCCGGACATGGAATTACAGACGCCCACCGATGGTCTAGACATCCGCATACCTTTCTCCCCCGTCGAAATCGTCTCGCTCTTCTCCTCCTTCGCGAAGACGTTCGTGCTAAAATTTTTCACAGGCTGCCCAAAAACTGCGATAGTCAAGGAAGCTATTGCCGGATGGGGCCTCTTTATTGCTTACCGGGTCGTCCCGCTAGACCCCAAACACCTTTACCTCCACCTCTCCTCCCCCTCCGACTTCTCCAAGGTCTGGGCCAAAGGTTCCACCAGAATCGTGACCCAGAATGTCAAAATCATCAAATGGTCTTCGGACTTTAGCACCAAAGTCGATTCATCGATCGTTGCGGCATGGATCACCCTACCCAATCTCTCCCTGGTCAGATTCTCGCCTGCTGTGCTGAAGCGCATCACCAGTTCTTTTGGGACGCTTGTGACGACTGCCGAAGAAACTAGAAACCTCTCCAAAGGCAACAACGCAAAAATCTATGTCGAACTCGACCTAGTTTACGACCCCCAATCCAGATTCAACTCGAGCTAGGGGGTCTGACGTATTATCAATCGCTCTTATATGACAACAACATCTTATTCTACAAACACTGCCAAATGAGAGGATGTTCCTTCAAATACTATTTCAGAGCTTATCCCGAGCTGAAGAAGGCCGACACCCGTAGACCACAAACTCAGAAGGCGGCTACCACTGCTCCCACATCCCCAACACATCACCGGCCCAAACTCCACATCACCACCAACAACGGCAGCAGGTCACCTTCCCCCAGCCAGATGCAGCCATCGGACAACGCCATCATCCCTAACAACCCCCCAAATATAACCTTCAACAACCTATTCTCCATCCTTGCATCCCTCCTATCCGAGATTAACCCGGAGTACCCCCAAACCCCAGGCTCAAGCGCAGATGCCAACCTCGGTGAGATGGACGATAACCTACAGCTAATTCGGAGGAGGAGGTAATACCAGTCATCCTCCCAGAGCAACCTTCGTCAGACTTTAACCCACACAAATCTGACATCACCGGCAAGGTCAATAGACCGAGTTTTGACTTCGCTGCGACGGATAGGTTCCAGCAAGCAAAGGATCCTGGCTTCTTAGACCCTAATAACCCCCTGTTTGCTCTGGCAGAAACAGATCCAGAAGCCTCCCTCTTCCTGCTAGATGCCCTGGACAACCGTCATCAAAGATCGCCTTTCTTAGAGGTGCCAACCCCTAATCCTACCATTAGTGCCACCAAAAACAACCACAAGAAAAAGAAAAATAGTATCACAGAGCAGCCTAAGGCCAGGACCACGAAGGCCGCCACGAAGCTCACCAACCTCCCCTACCCCCTTCCAATGCTTAACATCCTCTCTTGGAACATGTAGGGGCTAGCCAATAAATCGACGCTAAATAGAATCATCAGCCTTAAGAAGATTCACAAAATCGACATTCTTGTTTTCATCGAACCAAAAATTCCTCATAAAAGACTCAAAGCCATCCAACTTCATCTTGGATTTCAGGCAGCGGTCGTCGGCTGCAACGACATTTGGATCCTCTTCACTAAAGACATCAAATTTGGCATCGTGCAGGACTCTAGACAGGCTCTCTCCAGCTGGGTGGAACATCCGCTTCTCCCTACTCGCTCTCTCCTCTCTGCGGTTCACGGAAGCTGTGACCTCCTGGAGCAGAGGATCCTCTGGAACACGTTGCTGGATACTCACCCCTAGCAACAACCTCCCGTGGTTGTGCATTGGCGACTTCAAAACTATTTCCTGCTGCGACGAGAAGTCCGGAGGTCGCCCGCCCCCTCAACAGGCCATGAATGATTTCAACAACTTTTTCTTCAATGCCCACTTAAACACCCTTCCTTTCACTGGCAACACTTTCACTTGGTGCAATATGCAGGAAGGTGCTAGAAGACAATCCTCTCGCCTCGATCGTGCCTCGACCAACAATTGGTGGATCGACCTGGGCCTCACCACAAGATTATCCCATCTCAACTCTACCGAATTGGATCATTCCCCTTTCTGATCGAGCTCAGTAGCAGAAACAACCCCATCAAAAAAGCTTTTCGATTCCTGGACTTCTGGAGGCATCACCCTCAATTCAGAAACACCGTCACATCTGGGTGGTTCTCTGCGGATCACCCGGAACCCCTCAATAGGATTGCAGCCAGACTCAAAGCCACCAGGAATGCCCTCTGTTCATGGAGCAAGTCCGTATTCGGCAACATTTACCAAGCCGTCAAAACGGCGGAGGATGACGTCAACCGAGCCGAGATCCAGTTTGCCTCGGACAGATCCCTGCAGGCCTGATCCGTACTCAATTTGGCCAGAGCGGTCCTCAAGTCCCGTCTGTAAGTAGAAACAAAATTCTGGAAGCAGAAGGCCAGATTAAAATGAGACACCGACGGAGACTGTAATTCCAGATACTTTCACTCCTGTGTCAAGGGCCGAAGGCATAAACTGTATCTTCACCATATCTGTGACATGAACGAAAACCGACTAGATGACCAGAGCCGCATTCATGAAGAAGCTGCCAACTTCTACTCCAATCTATTCTCCAAAGAAGACATCATCAAGGACGAAGAGTTCCTGGCTTAGGTCCCCAATTTGATATCCGAGGGGGATAATAAGCAGCTGCTCACCCCACCCTCCGTAGAGGAACTTAAGAACGCAGTCTGGGACCTCGATGAAACCAGCGCTCCCGGGCCGGATGGTTTTTCAGGAGTTTTCTTCAGATCTTTCTGGGACCTGATCGCAGCTGACTTCCTCGAGGCCTCCATCGCTTTCTTCCAAGGAGCCACCTACCCCAAATCTATCTCCAGTGCCAACCTAATTCTCATACCCAAAAAAGATAACCCGGAGACTTTCAAAGACTTTAGACCCATCAGTCTGTGTACCTTCACCAACAAAATCATCTCGAAGATTATCAACAACCGCATGTCTGCTCTCCTTCCAAAGATTATCTCCGAAGAGCAAAGTGGTTTTGTCCCAGGTCGGAACATCATTGACAACATCCTTCTAGCTCAAGAAATGGTCACTTGCATAAAATTCCCATCCAGAGGGGGAAATATTGCCATCAAACTTGACATGGAGAAAGCATACGACCGGTTGGACTGGCAATTCATGATTTAGATTTTTAGGGGCTTCGATTTCTCGGAATCTTGGATCGACATCATCTTTCGTTCGATCAACAACTCATGGTTCTCCACTATAATCAATGGTCAGGTCGCAGGGTTCTTCACAGCCAGCCGTACGGTTAGACAAGGAGACCCGCTCTCCCCCACCATATTTATTATCGCGGTGAAAGCTCTCAGCAGAAACCACAAAAGCATGGCCAACGTCCCCGGATTCTATCACTTCCATACTACCACCGGATGCCTGCTGATCACGCATCTTGCCTACGCCAATGACATTCTTATCTTCTCGGCTGGAGATATCGGATCTGTCGAGGTGGTTCACACCACGCTGGACAAATATGCTAGATGCTCGGGCCAACGCATCAACACCAACAAAAGTATCATATACACACACCACAAAACAGATAGACTTCACTCGATAGCGCTCATCGACCTGACGTCCTTCTCGACTGCTTATCTGCCATTCTTCTACTTGGGTTGCCCATTGGTTTACGACAAATCTAATAGCGGCATCTTTGAGAGTTTGGTCAGTAACATCAGATCCAAAATTGCGGGATGGTACAACGCGACCTTATCCCCGGGTGGTAAGTTGATTCTGATTAAGCATGTCCTATCCTCCATCCCCATCCATACCCTCGCCGTTTACGCCCTACCGAAAAAAGTCCTATACTCGCTTGAAGCCATATTTGCCAATTTCTTTTGGGATCACTCCGACGGCAAGGATAAGCACCACTGGGCCAGCTGGGACACCATGGCCAAACCTACCGAGGAGGGAGGGTTGGGATTCAGCAGACTACCCCACATTGTCAATTCTTGCTCCATGAAACTGTGGTGGAAGCTGCGATCGAACAACTCACTTTGAACTAGGTTCATGAAGGCCAGATATTTCAGACCTTCTCACCCCACGTATGCCGTCGCCAATAACAGATCCTCTGCGTCTTGGCGGACGCATCCTTCATGGCCGTTACCTCGCCGAACACCTCATTCGCCTCAAGCTTGGGGACGAAAGCTCGTCGATGTTCTATGAACGGTAGCTTGGGGACGAGGTGATCCAACAACCTACACCTAACATTCAGCCTCGTGCTATCAGGGAGCTGTAGGACAGTGCCTCTAGATGGAGATGGGATAAGGTAAGCATGTGGCTTGACATGAGGGCGGTCAACAGCGTCGCCGTCGCGAACCTGCGAATCGTCGATGCCCCGGATTCATTGTGGTGGTCGCCCAACCCTAGCGGCACCTTCTCCTTAGCCTCGGGCAGTATTATGGCGAGGGGCATTGGTGGTTCGGCCCCTTATACTGCTCCGTTCTGGCAGGCGTGCATCCCAATCAAATGGTCCATTTTGATTTGGAGAGCTCATAGACGGAAACTCCCTACAGACGACATCAAAACATCCTTCGGCTTCAGCCTGGCTTTGCGGTGCCACTGCTGTTCATCCCATCAACCTAAAACTGTGGAGCACAAACTTCTCTCCAGCGACCTCGTGACGCAGTTGTGGAAGAATCTTTCCTCCAAATACCGACAGGATCACCAGCCGGGCGGCTTTAACGATCTCCTGGCCAACTGGAGCATATCTCATGGCCATCAGATCGTAGCGGCCGCTGGTATTTGGGTCCTGTGGAAGAATCGGAACAAGTGGAGATATGAAGATCGCTAGTATAACTCTGACCAACTGATCAGGGAGGCTTCCCGTCAAGTGCGTAAAGCAGCCCGACGATGCTGCCACTCCCCGCCTAGCTTTTGGGAGGCCTTGAACTCCACCGCCGTATAGACATGGCGACGCTACGGCTTGGTGTCATTTCTGGGCACCCTTTTGTGTTTCTACTTTTCTTGTTTTTGCTGTCTTTTCGTACATGGCACGTTTACCTGTATAGGCTTCGGCATTTTGTGCCTGATACATCAATAAAAGTTTTTTTTACCTCAATGAAATAAATACATCAATAAAAAAATATATATATCATAAAATGAAATAAATACCAAACAAATCTAAAATTATTTATAAAAATAAAAATAAAATATTTCGTATTTATATTTATTTAATAGATAAAAAATTTTATGATAAAAACTTATTAAACATATACATATCTATATCAACAAAATACCTATTTAACAAATAATATAAAAACACTAACAATAATAATTTAAATAATATTAAAATAATAAAATAATATAAATGACTATATTAGTCCTATCGAAGATAGTGGGGGTGACACCGACAAGTACAAATGAATCTAGACAACAACACGAAAGTAAAGTACAAGTCCAGCTAGAACATGATGATGCCAGTAGGTGATTCCAGTAGTATTTCCAGTAATAATTCCAGTATTAGAGGCCAGACATGTAAAAGGTGAGTATCGGATGTAGTGGATCCAGAAATACCAATCTGTGTTGACAGAGAATCAATAGAACTAACTAGAACTGAAATACAATAATCAACAAGTAAATGAAACAACTATCGGATAATGTACTCGCCTAATACCCTGAGCGGCTGATGCATACAGATGTCCGAACTGGAGTCACAAAGTCCTATTTAGAGCAATATAGGTTATAATGTGTTTAATATGTAATAATTGAAGTTTACAATGCAATCTACATGATTCTAGGTCAATCTAGGTCAAAGTCAACTTCTTGGTCAACTTTGGTCAACCTTTAGTCGACCCAAGTCAACATCTAGGGTTTGGTCAACTATCTAGTCAAACAAGGTCAACTAGGCTTTTTCTAGGTCAAAGAGTCAATTGGTTAATTCTAGTGAAACCCTATATCAAGCTAATCTCATAAGTTACCCACATAATCAAATACCTATATCCATCTTACTCTATCTTATCTATCCACATAACTATATATCATATATCAACCTTACCTCAACTAACCATAACATATAACATATGTATATACTTAAGCCTATATACCCTATATACATAACATCAATATTTCCTCCCTTAAACCCTCCATATCAGATCATACACATGACATACACATATATCATAATATATATACACTATAGTATCCTTTCTACATTTATACAGATAGATAACAAATGGACACAATGTGAATCCATAAGATAGAAGCAAAAGAAGAAGGGGATTGGACAGTTCAATATCTGAACTAAAATAGGCAATATCTATTAACCATGCACATATAGCCCCTCCCCTCAAACTCTAATATTCATTCGAAGTGAACTCAAACCTGGTACTAATCTGATACTCTCTTAAAGCCAATGCAACAACCAAGACCCTATATCTCACTTCAAAACATTGGTCACGTTACAACTGCTACAAGAATGCAATGACATGCTGCAAATGTATCTACTGCTGCTGCAGTTGCTATTAATGCATTCTGCTGCATCCTTCCCTTAGGATATTCACTAACTCAACCATAGCCTTATCCTCACCATATCTGTACAACTTATGAAGGTAAACTCTCACTGCTACATATTTCAACTGATATATACATGATCCATTATCTTTAACCTCAAACACCTATCCTCTCTTCTAACACCTCCCCTCATCTCATTCCCTATATTTTTGTTTCGAAGCACAAGGAATAGATACTCCTATTCCCAGGTAGCTACTGCTACCGCCATTATAACTCTAATTTCCTACATAATCATAAATCTGAGTACACACTCACAGGATCAGACCCAACCCACATATGTTATACCTAAAATATATCAAGGCCCCAAACTCTATAACCATTGACACTCACATATATATACATCAGATATTATATATATACATCAGATATTGCAACCTCACATATATAAACCTACTAACCAACAACCCAGAAATCCCCAACTAACTGAACAACATACAAGCATAAACGCAAACTGGCAGGGGGTCTGTGTGTATATGTGTGAAGCTACAGGTAAGTGTCACAACAAAGTAATGTGTCAATAACAAATGTAATATGTCAATAGCAAGTGTCAAGTGAAGTGTCAGCAACGTGTGAGGGTGTCACATGGTGTTAAGGTGTCCAAGAATCGTGTCCAAGTGTGAATAACAAAGCATCGAATACAGAGACAGAGTGTGCATGTGAGTGTGGGTGTCGACTGACACTTGTGAGAGAGATTTCTTCTCGAATACCCAATAAAACCCAACCAAACTTCGTGAGCCTCGTGTCAGTGGTTGCCCCTGTTGGCCCATTGGTCATGGTCAAACCTGATTTTAATAATTGATCAAACTCTGTCTCGATATAAATGCAAGTCAATTTAGAAATTTACCTACGACGTTTTGGACACTGCTCAACGATGGATATCTACTCTGTTCAAGACTGAAGCTGTTTGCCACTCAGAATGTATTTCCTTCAAAGTAATATAATTTTTTATTTTATTGAGTCTAGAAATACATTGTATACCAAGTCGTACTGGCAAATAGGCTATCCTAAAATCATTTTTGAAAACTGATCTATCTTTTTAAAATGACCTATGTTTTGAAAAATATCTATTTTACAAAAAGCTTCTGAAGGACTTTTCAAAAAGCCAAAATTATTTTTCACAAAATCAACTGACCAAACCCTGACAGAACTCGGCCAGAGTTCGGCCAAGTTGAACGTTATGTGAACGTTTGATTTTGAACTTGGTCTCCCTTCAGTTGCGGTTTGTTACAAAGAGTTATGTCCGAATTCTCCTCGAATTCTGTCAGTGTTCTGCCTTTGGAAAAATTATAAATAGAGAAGGATTTCGATCATTTCAAATCACCAGTTCACTTTCAATCTCTTCTCTTCTAAAGATTACATTTCTTCCAAAGAGTTCTAAAAAACTTCTATTTTTGAATCCCAAGCCAGTTATAATCCTCTAGTTAATTTGACAGTATGGTACGGTCTAGGAGTTTCAGAGCGATTGTAATCAGAGGCTTGATTGAAGATACAACTCTTCACAATTGAAGTTGGTCGAGTTCTTCGTATCAAAGCTCGCATCTGTAAAAGTTGCAATAACTTCGTATGAAAACTTGTGGGATTTTCCAATTGTGGATTCAACTGGAAGCTAGAGTTCTTCCGACTGGGCAAGTCCTCACAAGAGAAAAACCAGTATAAATCTTGGTATTTACGTTTTCCTTCTTATCACCTTTTTATTACTGTCATTTATTTTGTGATTATTATTATATCTGTGATCTAACTGCTAACGAGTTTTTTAATTAGCAATATTCCGCTGCCTACTCTATTTACCCCCTCTAGAGTATTCTGCTTTATGATTTCGTTCCTACAATTGGTATTAGAGCAGGTTATATAGATAAAGTAAGGTAAAATTGTAGTTATATTCAATTGTTATATAGATTACACATAGCAACTGTAAAATTCACAAGTGAAGGCCAAGCCACAAACAGACCTCCACTGTTTGACGGCACAAACTACACTTATTGGAAAACACGTATGAATTTCTTTCCAAAATCTCTTGATTTTGACTTATGGTCTGTAGTTATTGATGGCTATAAAAAGCCCCCTCGTATTAATATTGATGGAGTTTTAGTTGAAGAACCCCATGACAAATATACAGAGGATGAAAAAAAGGCTAGTCTTGATGCACGTGCTATTAACGCTCTATTTTGTATTTTAGACAGAACTGAATTCAACAGGGTGTCTACCTGCACAACATCAAACGAAGTGTGGAAACTTCTCAAAGTAACCCACGAAGGAACAACACAAGTCAAGGAGTCAAAGATCAGCATACTTACTCAGGAGTACGAGGCGTTCAAAATAAAGCCAAGTGAATCAGTCACTCAGATGTTTACAAGATTCTTGGATATTGTAAATCCTTTATCTTCACTAGGCAAGGATTACAGTAACCATGCGAAGATTCGCAAACTTATACGAGCGCTTACAAAGAACTGGATTCCAAAGGCTACAACAATTATTGAAGGGAACGACCTCTCAACAATGTCTCTGAAAATACTCATGGGTAAGCTACTTACTCACGAGTTAAAACTTCAAGACTTTGAAGATGCTACACCAAAGGAGAAGTCAGAGAAGTCGATCGGTCTCAAGGCTCAACATAGAAGAACTGTCGAAGACGACTATGATGACAACGACTCCGATTCTGAAGATCAAGCTCTTCTGGTAAGAAAATTCAAGATGTTCATGAGATTTAACAGGAGAACAAAAGACAGCAACAGCAACAACGAAGAAGATCCTATTTTCTATAGATACAAGAAGAAAGGACACATAAAAAAAGATTGTCCAACAGCATCATCATCAAAGAAAAATAGCAAATATGACAGGCTACCTGAAGAAATCTACATCGAGGAAGTACGCTAACACAAGCATATGGCATGAAAGTGAGGTCAGCGACTCAGAAGACGAACAATCAGATGATGCTGCAAATGTATGCTTGATGGCTTGCGATCAGGTAATCACTAATCCTCTATTTGATCCTATGATGATTTTATCTTCGAGCAACTAGGAAAGGCTTTCAGTGACCTGCTAAATGATTACAGAAAACTGCATAGTAAATATGAAACCTCTAAGAAGGTACTCAAAGAGTACAAAGGTAAACTAGGAAGACTTACCGACCTACTAGATCATGTTAGAAATAATGACTCTTCAAATGGGTCTGGTGAGCTTTCTTCTATTAAGTTGTTGTTACACGAGACTGTTAAGCTATTCTAAGAAAAAGACCAAACTATCATCCAGTTAAAGAAAGACCTATCTAAGGAGAGAAAGAGTCTCCAGTGTGCACAGGTCAGATTAGAATCACTCTTATCTGACTATACTAGATTATATGACACTTCCAAAAAGTTGGAAATTAGTTTAGGAAAATGGCCTAAATTTGCTGCTTCCGATACTAACACGTGTCAATTACCAAATCATTGGAATACGCCCAATACTGTCAGACCAAACCATATTAAAACTATGCCCAAGAAGACTAATAGGAATGCATTCTTCTATACTAGAAAACCAAAACCTACCAATCATGCAACTCACACTACTTTCAATACTCAACATGCTAAATGTTATTATTGTGGCCTCATTGGTCATATATCTTCTGCATGTAGAATCAGAAAGTTAGTAGATTTAAATATTTATGCATGTATACCAAAAACTAACCAGTCAGGACCCTACCAGAAATGTGTACCAAGAGTTTCATCTACAAATTATTTTGTAGGTGGGACGCCCTTCACATGATAGGAGTAAATGGATCCTCGACAGCAGTTTCTCACGGCACATGACCGGTGACGCTTCACTATTCGCAACACTGTCGAAGAAAAATAAAGAAGGATACGTCTCCTTCGGTAATAATTTAAGAGGGTACATAATCGGTATCGGTGACATTGGTATGGCTCCCTATCCAGTGATTAAAGATGAGTGTCTAGTTACCGAGTTAAAACATAATCTTCTCAGCATAAGCCATTTAGCTGATCACGATTATGGTATTAACTTCGACAAAGATAAATATACTATAGTTGATAGTTCAACTGGTAGTCCTATATTTGAAGGTATTAGGGAAGATAACATATATATTTTCTATTCGTTGGAAGATGCTAACAAAGCAGGTAGATGATTGATGGCCAAAAGCATCGAGAGTCAACTATGAAATATGAGACTCAGCCATGCAAACAAGGATACAATTTCAAGGCTATCTACAAAGAAGTTGGTACGCGGCTTACCGGATATTTCTTTCAAGAAGGATACAGTATGTAGTGAATGTGAAAAGAGCAAAGCTACCAAATCCGTATTTAAATCCAAGAACGCTGTAAGTACTATTAGAACTTTACAACTATTGCATATGGACTTATTTGGACCAAGTAGAATTGCTAGTCTAGGTGGTAAGTTATATGCATTTGTCATTGTAGATGATTTTTCTAGATATACATGGGTTTAGTTTCTTGCATGCAAGAATGATGCATTATCAAAATTCGTCATCTTTTGCAAGAAAGTACAGAATGAAAAAGGGTTCACGATTATTCGCATTCGTAGTGATCATGACGACGAATTTGAGAATGCAGAATTCAAGCAATTTTATAACACACACGGTTATTTGCATGAATTCTCTTGCTCTAGGACTCCACAACAAAATGGAGTTGTGGAACGTAAGAACAGAGCTCTATCTGAAATGGATAGAGTATTGTTAAACCAGTTTAGTCTACCTAGATACTTTTGGGCTGAAGCTGTCAATACAACATGCTATATTCCCAATAGGGTTCTAATTCGACCTATATCGAAGAAGACTCCCTATGAACTATGGTTTGATAGAACACCAAATGTTTTATATTTCAAGATTTTTGGTTGTAAATATTTTATTCTTATTACTAAAGACAATTTGAGTAAATTTGATAAAAATGTCGATGAAGGTATATTTTTAGGTTATGCAGCAAAGAGCAAAGGATACAGAATCTTCAACAAAAGAACCATGATCATCGAAGAATCAATCAATGTCAAGTTTGATGAGCTAAATCAACACTTAGACGACGATGACAATGAAGACATAATCACACCAAGTATAGCTACTGCAAAACCTTCACACAGAGATGCAGAACCATCACATCAAGCATCAGATGAACCTTCAAGCAAAGAAGTCGAAACTAGCAATCCCGAGACTACAGCAAAAGAGATGAGATTCTTGGCTGATCATCCAAAGGACTTGGTAATTAGTGAGATTACCAAGGGTGTAAGTACTCGTTCCTCTAATAAAGATATAGCTTCTTGTGTTGCTTTTGTTTCACAGTTTGAACCCAAAAATATTGAAGAAGCATGTAGTAATAATTTTTGGGTAGAAACTATGCAAGAGGTATTAAACCAATTCGAACGAAATCAAGTTTGAGAACTTGCTTCCAAGCCCGTTGATCATCCGGTCATTGGTACCCAATGGGTATTCCGAAACAAACTGAATGAGAATGGTTTAGTGACTCGTAATAAGGCTCGACTCGTAGCTCAAGGATACAATCAAGTAGAAGGTATCGACTACTATGAGACTTATGCCTCAGTTGCGAAATTAGAATCTATTCGTATGTTATGTGCATTTGCATGTTTTCATAATTTTAAGTTATTTCAAATGGATGTCAAAAGCGCATTTTTAATGGTTTTATAAAAGAAGAAGTTTATGTAGCTCAACCTCCTGGTTTTACTGATTTCAAATTTCCTGAATATGTTTTCAAGTTGAAGAAAGCCTTATACGGTTTGAAACAAGCCCCTCGTGCTTGGTACGATCGTCTAAGCTCTTTTATACTGGATAACGGGTTTTCAAAGGGAAAGGTTGACACTATATTGTTTATAAAATTTTTGAATAACAACATTCTTTTGATTCAAGTCTATGTAGATGATATTATTTTTGGATCTACTGATGAATCTTTTTGTCAAGAATTTTCAAAGTGTATGCAGAATGAGTTCGAGATGAGCATGATGAGAGAGCTAAAATTCTTTCTCGGACTGCAAATCAAACAAACCAATAATGGGACGTTCATAAATCAAGCAAAGTACACAAAGGATCTATTAAAGAAGTTCGACCTGGAAGCAGTCAAGCCACTTAGTACTCCAATGGCGACTTCAACCAAGCTTGATATTAATGAACAAGGTAAACCTGTCGACATACGTAAGTATCGAGGTATGATCGGTAGCTTACTGTATTTAACTGCTAGTCGACCAGACATTATGTTTAGTGTTTGCTTATGTATATGTTTTTAAGCTAATCCTAAGGAATCACATCTGTACGCAGTTAAGCGTATCTTCCGATACCTTAAAGGCACTTCTTCTGTCGGCTTATGGTATCCCAAAACTGCGTCATTTGACATAACCGGTTATTCTGATGTTGATTTTGCTGGATGCAAAGTAAATAAAAAAAGCACTAGCGGCACATGTCATTTCCTAGGAAAAGCTCTAGTCTCTTGGTTTAGTAAGAAGCAAAATTCTGTTGCATTATCAACAACCAAGGCTGAGTATATTGCCGCAGGACGTTGTTGTGCACAAATTTTGTGGATGAAGCAAACTTTAGAAGACTATGGATTGCATTTTATACACATATCCATTTTCTGTGACAACACTAGTTCTATTAATTTGACTAAGAATCCAGTATTTCACTATCGTACTAAACATATCGAGATTCGACATCACTTTCTTAGAGATCATCAACTAAATGGAGATATAGACCTTGTATACATAGACACACAGAATCAATTAGCTGACATACTCACAAAACCTCTAGCGAAAGATCGTTTCAATTATTTACGTCAAGAATTAGGAATTTTAGATGTCAATAATATTAATTAATTTTGTTTTATTAATTAATTTATTCAATACTCGTTAATTGTTTTTGAGACAAGCCTAAAAAGAGTCTGTCTGTCACCACGACTACGGTCGAAGCGAAGCGGTATTTAAAAGTTCCCCGGTGAATCTCCATTAGCTGGGACAGTACTCCTACAGCTAATCTGAGACAGATGATGAGTAAAGAATATTAATTTATAAAATAATATTAATAGTATTATTTGAAATTTAAAATTACTAAACTCTGAATTAAACATTTGAAACGAATTGATGAAAAAGATGTGGCCCCATAATTTTTTTAATATACATATATAGCCAGGCAACCCTTGGCGAATTCGGCCCGAATTCGGTCCAAATTTGGCCAGAGTTCGGCTGGATATATATATGTACCAGTCAGAACCCGAGGCCCCATCTTCTTTATTCTTCCAAACCTCATCAAAACAGCAGCAGCCGTGCCCTGAAAACCCTAGTTCTTCTCCACCTTCCTTCTTCCATTCCATGTGGAGATCTTCGTCCAAAATTTGGATTCGTGCAGAGAATCTCGTTCTCTTTAGCATACCTGATTCTTGGAAGGTATAATTCCTTCTCTCCTCCATTTTCCAATTATTAGGGTTTTTAGTTTTTGGGATAGAATGCCTAAAGGATTCAATCCTTTTAAGAGGAAGAAGACACACGCCAGTGGAGAGGTATCGTCTTCTGATCCATATACGGATTCTCTCTTTTCTCTGGTCCAATCGAATGACGGTGCATCGGACGAGTTTTATTTCAAAACTCCCGACCAAGCCCTACTTTGGTATGTCGATTTCATTATGGGTACTATTTGTACTAGATCTCCGATCAAATAGATTATCTTTCCCGACCACCGTCCTTACTTTGAGGCATTAGAGTTACAGCACTTTGCTACTTTACAATTCCCTATAGCTACTAATGCCATTAGACTATTTTACTGTAATTTCGGGTTAGACACTTTTATCGCAAAAATACGTGTCGGAGGGATAGATATCGAGTTTAATGATGAAATGCTTGAGGAAATTCTTGGTATTTCAAATGAAGGTGCCCCGCTCGATGACATCACTGATTTCGATTTCCCTGATGGTACGACTCTCGTTAGTTTTAAGAATGAGCTTTGTGCGCCCGTACGTGCTCGTCCTGGAAAGTTCAAGGCCAATAACTTGAACTTGTTTAACTACGAATTATATCACATCATCTATTCCACTATACTTCCAAAATCCAGTTCAAAAGATGATGTCACTGCACTTGAGCTTTTTGCTTTATATTACATTCTTAAGGGGATTCCTTTCTCTGCCCCTAAGACTATGATTCAGATGATGGGTAGATGTCGCAGAAGAGACCGTAACCTCTCTTATGCGATGATCATCCCACGCATCTTTCAGAGATTCGATATTGACTTATCCACTTGTGCTCTGGACCCTAAGCCCAAGTTCTTCAAACTCTCTCGTCGCAGCATTGCCACTGATCCTCCACCTACTGCACCTTCTCCTCCTGTACCTACTCCTACAGTACCTGGTCCTCCTCAGTCTTACCCTATGACCTTTGAGGGTATTCATCAGCATCTATCAGATCTGCAGTCATTTTATGTTGACACTTCCAGGAAACATGAGTTCCGTGACGTGACTCGGTTCCAGGCTATTGCCAACTCCTTCGCCGATCTGAGATTTACACAGACGGGTCACTCTGCTAGCTCTCTACCTCGATACCCATCTGTTTATGGCTACCGCATTGATGATGAGGCGGTCCACTCTCTGTTTCAGCCAGGGAACACTTACGATTGGTATCATACTTCTGGAGCCAGCACTTCTGGAGCTGGTCCATCTGGACATGCTGGCGCTGCAGCCGATGATGATGAGGATGAGGATGATAATTTCTGAGATGTTACTGTTTGAGACTATCTATTTTGTCTTATGTTTACTTGGAAATGCTCCGAAATTCTAAGAATTATCAGTACTCTTTATTTTGGTTATGATTTGTGACTTACATAGATATATGTTTTTATGCCTCAGTTTGGCAATTGACTCACATTAGTTTATTATTCAGCACTTTATTTGTTTCAGCTTTATTCTAGCATTATCTTTCTTTATTCTTCCATATAAAATGTCAATGACAAATACCATGCCTGTGTTGTTTTTACCATATCTGTTTATCTTATTCTGTCTATAATGTTTATACCATGCCTGTATTGAAATAATGTTAGAAATAATGTCTTTATTCATTTTTTTTGTGTTTCTTCACTGCTTGTTACTTATGCAATTATTGCGGGGGCTCTTTCTCTTTTGCAATTATTTTGCTAAGTGACAACGGGGGAGAAATAAGATCTAACATCTTTCTGAATATAGGTTATGAACAATTTTATTTTTTCTCTTTAATAGGCGGTATATATTTTTGAATTGATCCAAACCAAGATGTTATATCAGCAAGGTTTGTCAATTATCAAAATGGGGGAGATTGTTGGCCTATTGGTCATGGTCAAACCTGATTTTAATAATTGATCAAACTCTGTCTCGATATAAATGCAAGTCAATTTAGATGTTTACCTACAACGTTTTGGATACTGCTCAATGATGGATATCTACTATGTTCAAGACCGAAGCTGTTTGCCACTTAGAATGTATTTCCTTCAAAGCAATATAATTTTTCATTTTATTGAGTCTAGGAATACATTGTATACCAAGTCGTACTAGCAAATAGGCTATCATAAAATCGTTTTTGAAAACTGACCTATCTTTTTAAAATGACCTATGTTTTTGAAAAACATATATTTTACAAAAAGCTTCCTTAGGACTTTTCAAAAAGCCAAAATTATTTTCCACAAAATCAACTGACCAAACCCTGACAGAACTCGGCAGAGTTCGGCAAGAGTTCGGCCAAGTTGAACGTTATGTGAACGTTTGATTTTGAACTTGGTCTTCCTTCAGTTGCGGTTTTTACAAAGAGTTCTGTCCGAATTCTGCCCGAATTCTGTCAGAGTTCTGCCTTTGGAAAAACTATAAATAGAGAAGGATTTCGATCATTTCAAATCACCAATTCACTTTCAATCTCTTCTCTTCTAAAGCTTACATTTCTTCCAAAGAGTTCTAAAAAGCTTCCATTTTCAAATCCCAAGCCAGTTTAAATCCTCTAGTCGATTTGCCAGTACAGTACGGTCTAGAAGTTTCAGAGCGATTGTAATCAGAGGCTTGATTGAAGATACAACTCTTCACAATTGAAGTTGGTCGAGTTCTTCATATCAAAGCTCGCGTCTGTAGAAATTGTAAGGACTTCGTATGAAAACTTGCGGGATTTTCCAATAGTGGATTCAACTGGAAGCTAGAGTTCTTTCGACTGGACTAGTCCTCACAAGTGGAAAACCAGTATAAATCTCGGTATTTGCGTTTGCCTTCTGAGCACCTTTTTATTACTGTCATTTATTTTGTGATTATTATTATATCTGTAATCTAACTGCTAACGAGTTTTTTTATTAGCAATATTCTTTTGCCTACTCTATTCACCCCCTTCTAGAGTATTCTGATTTACTATTTCGTTCCTACAGTCCCGACCCAACCCAACAGGTGGCACCCCATATTATGTCGTGTCCAGGGAGAAATGGACACGCAGTAGCAGGACAACACACAGTGTCTCATGTAGTGTCCCCGTATCCATTTTCGACACTAAAAACTACCTAGAATCAACTCAGTCCTACATATATACAATCTACATATAATAAGATTTCTAAATATATAATTTATACACAAAACAGAGAACAAAAGTTTATAAGGGGCATTTCGTTAAACACTTCAAATACTCCTCCGACACTCTTGCGATACGCACACAAAATAGGTTCGATTTGAACCCAAACTTAGCCTAGGGCTAGGGGGACCCTAAATGAATGCATCTATGGTAAGAAAATAGAAAATTAATAGGTTTAGAGGTCATTACTTATTGAGAGTTGGAATCTCAATGAAAGCTCCTAGATCTAGATCTCCACCAAGCTCCAATGGTCTAATTTCTCCCAATCCTTTCTAGCTAGCCAATAGAGACCTCCTCTATACTAGGGGAGTGTATTGCAATTGATTTGGTTCAATTTAGAGGTGATTTAAAAGAAAGGGGGCAAATTTGGGGAAGAACACAAATTAGGGTTAGGGTTTGTAATGAAAGAGGCAAGAGGGGGCTAAAGTTTACTTAAATAGGCAAGGGGAGGCTCTACATGCCTAGTCATAAAGTTTCTAGGGTTAGGTTTAGGTTCAATTTCATTTAAAGGCCTTCTTTTAGTTGAAATCAAGCCTCTTTAGTAAAGGCCCAATCAAAATTAGGGTTTCCACTAAATATCTAGTCCTAACATAATATCTAGATATTTAGAACTTAGTTAATTAGTTGAATTCTTCTAACTAAGCCTCTAGGTTCATGATCAACATCTAGATTAGGGCAATTCTAGGGTTTGACCTAACATAACACTTAGCATATTATTAATTAATTAAAATTCAAAAATAATCAAATATTCATAATTACCAAAATACCCTTGCTCTAAAAAGTGGTGGTAACATTTATAAATATTATTATATTACTAAAAATAATATTTTATTGGTGAAAAACTCAATCACAATAGCCTCATGTTGAAACTACATCATTAATACCACATTCGACCTACTAATTGAGTCATGAAACAATATATAATTTAAAATATTAAATTATAAAAGAATTTTAGAAATTTGTTAAATAATGTTTTTAATATCAAATCTTGCACAACAAATAATTTAGTAAGGATATATGAAGTATAAAGGCTTTTGGATACAAAGAACACGTGATTTTCGGAGTTACGGTGCTATGACAAATGTTAATTTTTTTAATAAATATTAAACGAACTCAAAACCTAGAAAAAAGATATGCGTTGGAATATCTGGATGTCTAGTTTTTTATAAAAATATTTGGAAGATCGAATCTGATCAAAAATAGGCAAAAATCCACTCGCAATAGATCTAGTTTATTCTGGACACATTGTTGTAGAATTGACGTCACAGACAAAAACTTTGGAACTGTGTGGATGGCCAATTAGGCATGAAAATAGAGATAGAGATCTTTCTACTAATTTTACTTTCATGAAAAGATGATATCGAAAAGTATACGAAACCCTAGATACAAAACTACGTACATGCTGTGATGAATTCAGCACAAGTTCGATCGACTTCGGGTGCCTTCCGTGCCTCGTACCGACCAAATTATGGGATAAATCTCCTCAAGAAGCTTTTGAGGTGTTAGGGGGGGTGTCCTAGGGTCAAGATGATGGTGGTAGGAGGGTTGAGAGAGGTCGGGGTGATGAGTTTCTGTCCGATGGAAAGGAAAGTGCAGAATAGAAAAGAAATTGGAGGGACGCTCGGTTTGGAAAGATAAGGATGGGGTGGTGGTTATGTAGAGGGTTTTAATATGTAGGGTTTTGATAGGTTTTATATTATGGGGATTTGGGCTTTGGTTTGGATTAATTTGGTTAGGATTTGGCCATCCAAAGGATTAATATAGTACTGGTTTTCCTTATTGGGTGGATTGTTTGACCAAGTAAAAGATAGGGGATTTAATGCACATGGCTGCAATTTAATCACTAAAAATTAATTAAATATATATTTAATTGATTTTGGCAACCTTAGGTAGGCTCTAACAACTGGGGTTGGCTAGGTTAGGGTCCAAATAGATTTTCTAGTCGAATTGAACCCAAAAAGTCAACTAATGGGTCTCATGTGCCATTTGTAAATAAATAGCATATGGGAGCTGGATTGAATAGCTGTCACGACCTGCACCCTAGAGTAAGGGCACGAGAAGTGGGTACGTCCAGCCTACGCCGCAGTGTCGGCGGTAGAACGCTGTTCTAGGTTGTTTGCAAAAATAAAAGTGTTGAACTTTATTGATACAAACTTTGTAAAAGATTACAATTTGAATTCTGAAAAAGTACAACTGTAGGAATCCAATCTAGAAGACGATTGCTTTATCCTTTGGACGATGTGAACTTTGAAGACGATAGCCTCTGAAGTTGAAGACAACTCTGGAATTGAAGGCAAAAAAGCCTTAGAAATTGAAGGCAAAAGCCTCGGAAGAATGCAGCAATACTTGGACAGGAACTCCTGGATTCTCTGAACTTTAAAGTCTGATCTCCCTATGATATGATCTCTGATCTCTGATCCCCTTGAATGGAGACTTGAAACTCTATTTATAGAGTTCTGAAAAATAACTAACTTTTAGTTATCCTGGACTGCGCATGATGGATTGTGCAGCAATTGGATTGCGCAACAGTAGACTGCGCAGGCAGTTGCTGGATCATGGGCCAACTATCTTGGACACATGGCATCATTTGATTGAAATGCGCATGATCGTGTATAGACGGTTGCCACGTAATGAACAAATGATGGCATGAATGCCACGTGTATTTTGTCATTTATGTTGATAGAACGTGCAACCTGTATTGCGCTGCCTTTGGATTGCGCAGACTTGGACTGTGCATTAATGGATTGTGCCAACATGGATGGCACTGCCAACTGTCCTCGAGCGCCGTGCTGCACGATTAAACGAATGGTCGCCTCGTTCTCCGTGCTATCAGCTGTCAGAAGATTTGATTTGTGTCAGGTAATGATGATGATTTGCCATGTCAGCCTGCGCGCTTGGTAGTGTGCGCAATCTAGTATGCGCAATCTATATACTGGGCAATCTGATGTCTGTGCAGTTTATTTGAAAGATTCATTTCTTGATCTTCATGACTTTGTTGATGTATGCAACTTAATTTTTAGGACCTACAAGACCCCCTTCAAAGTTTTCGAAAGTTGAACTTATTCAAAATTTCGAAATACTTTGAATTTTGAAATTACAATCCATTTGCGCATGAAATGAGCTGTCTGCGCAATCTGAGGGATTAGCCCTATTTTCAGGCGCAATCTGAGGCGACCGTTTCGTTTAAAAGAAAAAACTGTAAATAGTTCTCTACTTCTCATTTCATTCTTTACTTTGCCTTCTTCGTGCACTTGAGAGAGAAATTCCGAGCTCCTTCCTTTCTTTTCCGACGATCTTGATGGCTCCCAAGCGTTCCTCCGCCGCTGCCAAGGGCAAAGCCCCCGCCGAATCTTCGACAAGGGTTGTGCGACGTGCTTCTCGTCACGAAACTGCTCATCTAGCGCTGCGAGGTAGATGACTTAATCAAAACTCTTTTTAGGGTTTTGATCTCAATTATTCTTTCAAAATCCATCTCTTTTTAGAGATGTGATCATACTGCGCCACCCTTTTTAGGGTTCTGGTTGCACAAATCAGTTCGTTCTTCATTTTTATGAAGGACGACATTCTGCACAATCGGTTGAACTGTGCTGGCAAAAGTCAGCGCAATTTACTGATTTGTGCGAGACTATCAACGCATACTGATGACTGTTTGTTTGCGCAGTCTGATTGTTGTGCAATCTGATATCGCGCAATTTGATGTTACGCAATCTGATGTTTGCGCAAACTGAATCTTTGACTTAACTTATACTGAATTTTTGTTTTCTCTGTCTGATGCAGTTAATACCAGAGAAGATCCCGGATATGAGGACTTTGTAGGAACTCTTTCAGAGTCAGAATATAAAGAGGACCTTTCCCATGTGTACTATCCTCAATACGATCTGCCAACTTTCCGTCAGGCTATTTTGATAGCCCAAGATAATGAGACTCTGCTATGTTTGATGAATGGACAACCTCTGGAGTCAGCAGACGCTGTCATTCACAAGAAGCCATTATTCCTGTTCGGCGATGCTTTTGAGAAAAGCTCTCAACCGAGGCCAAGGATGGAAGAAAGGATTATCCATCAGAAGGATAGGTCATTCTCGATACCAGATGTTTTCCGCTGCCTCCCCTTATCCCGGTATGCTCATGCAAGCTATCCGAGGAAGATGGAATAGAACCTTACACCTTTCCAAGATGCCCGTCCAGGAAGGATTTTTGTGAATAAGGGGCCGAACAAGAAGGATATGTTCTACAGTTTCTCAGAACGATACAGTATCTTGTTAAGAGGTTTGAAACCCGGTTGTATTCCGCCGGAGAATTCTTCCTTGTTATTGCCTGTCAGAACTCCAATATTCGCAAATGAGTTTGCGAAGGTCGAAGGAAGGTATCCTGAGCAGGACCTCAGATTGACTGGACTGGTGAATCCAGATTTTAAGAGATGGAACTGCATAGCAAACTGGATTTTGACGAAGTTTGAAAACAAACTTCAGCAAATCAATTTGTACCAAGCCGTGCATGCCACTGTTTATGGTTTTGCCCCCAACTTGTATCTGTTATTGGCTCTAGCAGAAAGATACAATTACAGAACATGGACTTTCATGACTCCTGACGGAGAGATCGGGTTTGCACTTCATCACATGCAGTACATCTTTTACTTGCCAATGGGTGATGCTCCATATGAAGAATTTGTCCCAACTAATGATGAGTTGGACAAACTTTAAAAAGAGAACGCAAAAATGGTAGCAGTCTTCGAAGAACTGATATGTCATTATAAAATCTGTTCTCTGTTTTACAAAAGTGCTACATCAAATACCTGCTATTCCTCAAAATGGTTGCCTTATCTGTTCCTTAACCACATTAATGAAACGAAGACCAAGAAACATGACAGATGCTATCCTGACTTCTTTAGACCACTGAGCAGTAGTGACTTGGTGAAACTGATGGAAGAAAGTGGGGATTTGGATGAAGAGATGAAGGATAATCATCAATGTCCTCCTTTGAAGAAAGGAGATACTCTCGAGAGTTATTTGAGAGTAGAATATAGATTTATGTCAAAAGAAGCCCAATATCAGGGTTTCTGACATATTGGCTCCGTCGGTTTGTAGTCCCAGGATCGAGTGCCGTAGACCGCTTCCATCGCGGTGTTCTTTTTGCCGCCGTTAGATTAGTCTTCGGCTACAAGATGGATCTTTTGTCAGCGATGACTTGTAGGTTGAATGCCAGTCTTCGTCTGTACGTTGATCTGATGTTGAAAGCTAAAGAAGAAAAAGGATTTCCTCGGCTAGAATTGCCGTATACATATCTGTTCGGGTGGTTGCTTCTTCACCATTCTACTTTGATGGACCCCGACATGGGACCAGTCGACGGCAGCTTATTGCAGAGATACTCTCATAGTAAGTAGAAATACACTTCTCTGAGAGATTGTAGATATGCTCTGAACCTGAGCAAAGGATGGAACTTTTGTTGCACTCCTCGTCCTGCTGGATATGAATAAATGCCGACAAATATGATTGACTCAAAGATGCAACCTTTGAGCCGTACAGCTTTTGAGTGGTTGAAGACAATTCGACCGTCCTATTTGGTTTATCGGTTTGAAGAAGAATGTTATTTAGAGCCATATCTCCCCAGTCGATTTGCTCGACAGTTCAGGTACGAACAATTCCATGTAGGAAATGCTATCATGTGCCTTCAAGGAAAGGGTTTCTTGATAGATGGGGCCCGAGCTTGGGCTTATTATAATGCTCGAGATACGAAAGTAACGTTCTCGATGCCAGTAAATAGCAATCATGGCCCTCGGATGCTATTTACATACTCAGTATTCTATACAACTTCGAACACCTTTGCTGAGAATTTCAATCTCGCGGATAGCTTCGCGTCTTCAACAAGATTGAAGAGGGAAGGAGCCGTCATGTCGCTCCTAGGAAATGATGAGGTGCATAAACCAGTAGATGCACCCTTGGAAGCTTCAAGGGACGCTATGTTCCCTGAAGAGGTTAGTGCGCCACTGCATATTTCTTTGAAGGTGGCTAAATCTCCAGCCAAGAAGAGGAGAAGAGAGGAGCCTCCCGCTCCGGCAGCAAAGAAGAAACTGATCTTAGATCATTCCTCTGAAAAGATTACCACTAGATCTCAATCTCGGCAGCTGGCCGAGACAATTCAGCAAGAAGAAGCTACTACACCGACCTCTGTTCAAAGACAAGTCGAGACTGTAAACATAGAGAGCCCTGAGAGGCCTCTGAAAAGAAAGAAGAAGCTGGCCCAAAGAAGAAATCGAATGGCCTCTCCTTCTAGACGAGCCCCGTCTTCAATAGTAGTGGATGCTGCGACGGGATTCACTATGCCATCTCCCACTCCTATTTCAGAGTCTAGGAATAAAACTCCTATTCCAGAACATAGGGAAGGGATCGAGCAGAGGGAAGATCTTGATCCGAGAACTGAGGCCGAAGAGTCCAGAGGAAATATCATGGAGGAAGAGCAAGATGTTGTACGATCTCTTTCACCTGCTGCGGAGACGACTCAACTTCCTCCTACTCCTAGGACCCTCCGCGAAGAGGAAGATCGTGAAGTGATTGCAGCTCTAGAAGATTGTAGGTACAGCCCGCTAGAGGACTATTTTGACCAGGCTGCAACTACCAGCGGGAATGCACCAGAAGAAGGTAAAGATGAAGAGAGCTCTTCGTCCGAGAATATTGATGAAGATATGTAAGATCCCGAAAGGGATGATGAAGTGCATATATCTCCTAATGCTGTCGATGATACCTTAAATCCTGAAGAGGATGTTGAGGTAGAAGTATCTCCAGAAAATGTCGCTGATACCTTAAATCCTGAAGAGGATGTTGAGATAGAAGTATCTCCAGAAAAAGCAGCAGATGAAGAAGCTCCGGAGGAAACTCCCGCCACTGGTCCTCAAGGTATAAAATGAAATTAGCAATCTCCTCTTAAATAGATTGATAGCTAACATCTTTATTTGTATTTCCTGCAGATCTTGAGACTCCTCTAGCACCTCTGACGTGCACGGACATAGTGCCTATAACGACGATGATTGCTAGTAGCAGTCATCATTTATCCTGTGGTTCTGAAGCGGGCAGTAGCCAAGCTATTATGGCTGAAGCTACTTCTGCTCAGCTAGAGTCTATTCCTGCAGATGATAAGCTCATTGGTGGATTCAACCATGGTAAGACAGTTTACATCTTTAATCTTCTTGGACAATTGCAAACAACAGGCAAAATGACAATCTTTACTTTTGCAGAGGAACAACCAGGAGAGGCAACTAGCTCCACTTTGGCTTCTTTATTCAAAGAGCCCGCTGTCCAGATGCGAGAGATTGAACATCCTGCGGCCTCGTCATCAACAGGAGTAGCTGCAACTCCTGGTGCTATAGCGATTACCAATCTTGTGATCCAATCATTTACCAGATGCTTTTTTGAGTCTTTGGGACCTCTAGTAAATAGAATGATGGAAAAAGAGGGTACTGATTTTTTTATGGTTAGAGGTCCAACCTCTCTCTTAGTAAGGGCTATCCGAGAACAAGGTGACGAGGCTCAGGCCACTTTCCTGGATCATATTTTGAATGAGCTAGAGATTTCCATCAAAAACTATAAAGAGCTCAACCAAGGAGAAGTGGAGTCTCTAGTGCAGGCAGAGTTCGAACAACTAGCTCAGGCAGCTGACATTGAAAGGGTGAATCTCCAGAACCTTTTGGAAGCTTTCTCTGCAAAATCTGCTGAATATAAATCCAAGCTGGAATCAGTTTCCTTGATGGCTGAAAAAAAGAGAAGAGAGCTGCTGAGCTGAGGGCAGAGATTGCTCGTCTCCAGGAGGAATTAGAAAATAAAGTCACTGATCATCAGATTGCAGTTCAGCAATTCAATGTACTGATCCAGGAGAGGGATGATTATGTAGCAGCTCATGATGCTGAGATTACTCGTCGAATGGTGGCCATGCCTGCTTTCTATGAAGAAACTGGGATGGAAGAAGCCAGAAGGATAGTGATGTCATCTCGTAAAGGGTGACTATAGACTCTGAAACAACAAATTGCTAGTCTGATAACACCTCCACCTCATTAGAAAGAACTTTTTGTATTTTTTGTAGCACATGTGTTTTTGTAATGCCTCATATTTTGATTAATAAAAGACATTTTGTTGTGGCTCTATCATTTATTGCATATCTTGTTCAGATATAAATAATAGATATAGAAAATATATTCAGAGTTACAGGACATAATATATTTCTAAATTTTATAGGAAAATAATTATATTCATTATATCTGCTCAGAGGTAATATGGACGTGGCAGAATATATCGAATATTATTATTTCAATTTATAACTTAATCAAGAACGATAAGTTGCTGATATGGATGATGAACGATAACTAATCGTCAAAAAGGTGTGAACGAAATAAATCGTCAAAAGGAACGGATAAACCGTCGAATGGTGGAATAAACGGACAAATCGTCAGATGATAATGAATGAACGGGCGAACCGTCAGATGGATGTGAATGAACGGGCGAACCGTCGGATGAATGTGAATGAACGAATGAACCGTCTGATAAACGGATGAACCGTCAGATGAACGGATGAACCGTCAGATGAACGGATGAACCGTTAAATGAATGTGAATGAACGGAAGAATCGTCTGATGAACGAATAAACCGTCAGATGAACGGATGAACTGTCAGATGAATGTGTCGCTTCGTTATTTGGAGAATCTCTACCTATAAATAGAACAGAAATTTAGCAGAAAGGAGTACTTCCACTTTTCTAACATAAAAATGTCGTCTGGAGATGCACCCAAGAAGACTGAACTCGCTCCGAAGGTTGAGATGGGCATTGAAGAACGTCCGACTGATCCAGTTCAGCCAATGCAAATAGAAGCAGGCGAAGGTTCGACTGCACTCAAGCCACCGCGAGACATCCTGGATTTTCTGCTTGAACCAGGAAAAACTGAAGAGGAGGAAACTATGAGGATAGCTGCTTGTAAGTTCCTCGTGGGCTCCAGCAAGGAGGTTCTCGGCTCTTTTGCTGACCGTGTCTTTGAGAAAGACGGCAGTGGTCCGTGTCCCAATGTTAAGAAGGATGATAGTGATCTCCCTTAATATCATGTACTATCATTCATGATGAAATAGAATTTTATTTATGAACTTGAACTTGTCTGATGATTTATAAGCATTTACATTTATACATAGTACTTTTTAAGGAACTTGCCATTGATAGGCATTATTGCAATTTGACCGTCAAGCTCTGAGAGTTGATAGGCTCCATTTGAGAAGACTTTGCTTACAACATAGGGACCTTCCCACTTTGCGTCGAATTTGCCTTTGATCATATGAGTCATAGTCATAGGACGTCTAACTGTTAGAACAAGTTCTCCTTGTTGAAAGGTTCTGATTTTAACTTTGCGGTTGAAAGTCTTTGAGATGCGGGCTTGATATAACTCAATATATTGCTGAGCCATTAACAGCTTCTCGTCGAGTGCTTCTAATTCTTGAAGTCGAAGAAGATCATTGTTCTCTGTAGTGATCTCGTTAGCAATGGCAATCCTTAAATAAGGAATTTGAAGTTCCAGAGGAAGAACAGCTTCACAGCCATACACCAAAGAAAAAGGTGTAAAGCCTGTAGGGTTGCGGACCGTAGTTCGGTAGGCCCATAGACATTCGCCAAGCTTTTCACTCCAATTCTGTTTGTTAGTGGATACAAACTTTTTTAGGAGCTTGATAATGGTTTTATTGAAAGCTTCAGCTAATCCATTAGCAGCAGGATTGTAGGCTGTCGAAGCGATATTGTCAATTCGATGATCATCACAGAATCTTGTGAATTTCTGGCTGATGAATTGCGGTCCGTTGTCATGGATGATTCGTCGAGGGACACCAAATCGATAAATGACATAGTGTTTGACGAAGTTAATGACACTGCTGGTTTTGACTTCAGCTAAAGGTATAGCTTCAGCCCACTTAGAGAAGTAGTCGGTTATTGCGAGAATGAACCGATGTCCTCTAGAAGAAGGAGGATTAATAGGACCTATGATGTCCATACCCCAAGCTTCGAAAGGCCAGGAAGCGGCTGTCGGATGTAAGAATTCTGACGGTTGATGAAGGAAATCTGCGTGGATTTGACAAGCTCGACATTTTCTTGCATATTCAATGGCATCTGATACCATAGAGGGCCAGTAGTAACCCATGCGTCGGATACGATCCTGTAGTTTAGGACCGAGTTGATGTGCTCTGCAGACACCGTCGTGAGCTTCACGCAACACCTGTTTTGCTTCATCACCAGCTATACAGTGTAAAAGGAGACCATCATAAGTCCGTCGATAGAGAGTCTTAGTGGTTTGGTTGTAATAGAATCGTAGAGATCGTCGACGAATACTCGTAGCTTCTTTTAGATCTTCAGGGAGTATATCATGGACTACGAAGTCGATGAAGGGAGTTCTCCAATCTTCATTGATAACATTAATTTTAGCAAGATTACTGAACTCGATGTTACGATTGTTTTCGACACAAAATAATTCTCGATTAGAGATAACCACCACTTGTTGTCTCCTAATAGGGATGGCTAAAACTGCTGCATGGTTGGCTAAGGCGTCTGCTTCGGTATTGCAAGCTCGACGAACATAGTCGATGAAGAAAGCTTTGAATGATGTAGCCATGTTGATCGCTGCTTCATGATAAGGCACCAAATCTTGATGTCGAACTTCATAGGTTCCTCTAACCTGATTGACAACCAATTTAGAGTCGCCGTAGACTTCAAAATATTCGATATCCAATTGCTTGGCTAACTGAAGGCCAATGAGTAGAGCATTATACTCTGCTACATTGTTGGAACAGGGTTCATCTAGAGAGTAAGCTCTTTGGATGGTCGATCTGTCTAGAGAAACGAGAACAACTCTGACTCCTGCTACAATGGCACCATTTGGTCCGATTCTGGATGCACCATCGAAGAATAGACGCCAGGTTAGAAATTCTTCAGAGATCAGGTTAACTTCCAGCGTCTCGTCTGGAATTTCATCATAAAGCTTGGATGTTTCTGGTACGGGATGAGCCGCCAAGAAATCTGCCAATGCTTAACCTTTGACAGACTTTTGAGGAACATACACCATGTCATATTGGGCTAGCAGAATGGCCCATATAGCCAGCCGAGAATTGAGTGTACTGGGCTTTTTCATGAGTACCCGAAGAGGGTTGACTCGGGATATAACATGAATGGTTTGACCAATGATGTAATGCCTCGTCTTTTGAACAGCGAACATAAGGGCTAGACATTCTTTTTCAACCGGACTATAACGGTGTTCAGCACCAATCATAGTACGACTGAGATAGTAGATGGATTGTTCATGACCTTCTTTATTCTTTTGGGCGAGTAAAGCACCCAATGAATGGTCCATAGCACGGACGTACATTAAGAATGGTATGCCAAAAATTGGTGGCACCAAGACTGGTGGGTTTATGAGATATTGCTTTATGTCATTAAATGCTCGTTGACATTCTTCGGTCCAAACAAAAGAAACACCCTTCTTCATTAGTTGAGTAAATAGTCTGCAGCGTCCAGACAAGTTCAAAATGAATCTACTGATATACGCAAGTCGACCTTGGAATCCTCGTAGCTCTTTTAGGTTGCGTGGAAGACGCATCTCTTGAATGGCTTTGATCTTCTCGGGATCCACGTGTATACCCTTAGAGGTAATGACGAAGCCGAAAAACTTGCCACTAGAGACACCCAAGAATGACTTGGTGGGATTCATCTTGAGCTGATATTGGCGCATGAGATTGAAGATTGTTCTCAAATCTTTGATATGATCTTCTTTCAGACGACTTTTAACAACGATATCATCAACATAACATTCGACTATTTTACGAAGATGTTCTCTGAAAATGGTACTCATAGCCCGTTGGTAAGTTGCACCAGCGTTCTTGAGACCAAATGGCATCATTGTGTAGCAATAGACTCCCCGAGGAGTGCGGAAAGATGTGTGTTTTTTATCTTCGGGATTCATCTTGATCTGATTGTATCCAGAGAATCCATCTATAAAAGATATTCGCTCGAACCCACAGGTATTGTCAATCATGACGTCCGTAATAGGGAGAGAAAATTTATCTTTCGGACATGCTTCATTAAGATCCCCAAAATCAATACAGACTCGAACCTTGTCAGTTTTCTTCAGGACTGGAACAACGTTGGCTACCCAATCAGGATATTGTTCTTCTCGAATAAAGCCACAAGCGATCAGCTTCTTGACTTCATCATCAATTGCGTCCATCATTTCAGGCTTGAATCGTCGTTGCTGCTGTTTGACTGGTTTAGCATTAGGCAGAATGTTCAGTTTGTGAGTAGCAATTTTGGGATCTAAAACTGGCATGTCTTCGTAACTCCTAGCAAAGACATCAAGGTATTCTTTAATGAGAAGAATCAACCCTTGCTTATCTGCTTCTGGAAGATTCTTGCTAATAAAGATTGGACGAGGTGACCCGCTTTCTCCTACATCAACTTGAACTAGTTAATCTTCAGTAGGAGGTTCTCTTTGTTCAAATTGGAGTACCCACTGATTATCCATCTGTTGGGCCCAAGGATCTGTTTCAGGATTTTCTTCAACGTCCTTATCATAGCCTTCCGAAAGTTCAGCAGAGACCATATTAGAAGATACGATCACACGATGGACTTCACCAATGCTGGTGTCAGAATCCCATGACCTGGAATCAGAAGAGTTAGAGCGCTCTTCGCTATCATAGTCGAAGACTGCTGGGGATAACATCGGAGGAGAAGCATATCCGAGACCTCTTTTGGTCTTGCTGTAATACATATCAGATTTTCCTTTTGGAACAGCCGTACGAATAGGAGTTCGTCTACCCTTACCGTAGTTGAGGCCATTTTTAAAGTCATAACCCATCTTACGGATGATGTTTTTTGATTGTTGACTATAACGACGGAGTTGTAGATGTCCTGTATCGTTAAGCTTGCTATCATCCGTATAGCTGAATTGTTGTTCTGGTCCTTTACTAAAAAGTATTGGACTTTCACCTTTCTTTCGAGCAGGGACAATACGGTAAGAGTCATCTGGATCTTCAAATGAGACTTCTGTTTGAAGAGATTGTACAACTCCCATTGTAATGATTTGAAGCTATCTAACATATCTAAATAGCATTTAGTATGATAAATAACATCAGTATACTGGAAAGTAGATGCTTTTTCATTGATCTGTACATCTGAATTTATAGCAGGACCTTTAGCCTTAGCAGGCTTGTTCAGATTAATTACAAGAGGAGGAGAAAAAGAACGTGGAAGAGACTTGTTACGACGGAGGTCGATGACAAGCGGCTCAGAGGAGGTGAGCTCCCTTTTTTCCTTGTTGTGAGTTAAATCAACAACAAGAGGCTCAGAAGAAGTGAGCTGCTTTTTGTCCTTGTTACGACGTAAGTCGATAACAAGTGGCTCAGAAGAGGTGAGCTCCCTTTTATCTTGATCGCCATCAATCGGTTTCTTCTAAATTGGCAAGTGAATAGCCAATGGTTTAGAAGACTGAGGATGAGAAACGCGCCCTTTGACAGGTATAATAAGAGTATCTTTGGGCACTGCTTCTTGGTCTTCTTCAGTATCCATGGCCAATACCACTTTCATAAATTCTTCCTTGTACATACGAGCATCGTTGCAATATGCTTCGACACCCTTGAAAGGATAAAGGTCTGCAACTTCTTTGTGAACTTCTCCTTTGTCATCGACATATTTAAAGCATTGATGAAGAGTTGATGGAACAATATTATGTTCATGGAGGAAAGGTCTTCCCAGAAGAGCGTTGTAAGAACAACCATGATTATCGATGATATAAAAGGTCACCTTTGTGCGAAGATTGCCTATTTGGAGTTTTAAGCGGATCTTGCCCAAAGGTTCACTCTTTTCTTGGTTGAATCCCAAGATAGTGGTGATTGTGCTTGAAAGACTATGCACTGGTATCTTCAATGCGTCTAGCATCGTCTTTGGCATGATGCTGAGAGCAGACCCTGGATCTATCAGGATACGAACGACTTTTATCGAATCGACATACCCTGTATAGTAGAAAGGACGATCATGTCTATTATCCTCCAGCAGCATATCATCTTGAGTGAAAGTGATGTTTGGAATCAACTCTAATACGCTATGACAATGGCGGCAAGAGATCGGTTCTGATTCCGGCTTTTTGAGGAGAGTTAAACAAGTTTCAGCCTGCATCAGAGCTTCACTTAAAGTTTCTCGAGTCTCTTTGGAAAGGTGCAAGAGCTCGAAAATTGATAGCCTAGCCGGTGTATTGGCTAATTGAGCCAATATATCAAATTTGTACGGCTTTTCAAGTCCTGTAGGAGATGATTTCTTCAGGGGCTTGTCAAAGCGGACTTGTTGCTTGCCTTTGTCAGCAACCACCGGCTTGGGAGGAATAGGCACTAAAACTGGCGAGGATGTGGAAGGGATCTCTTCAGAGGAAGTAGATTGTACTGGAACAGGTTCAGAAGAAGAGGCAGGATTCTCTTGAGTATCAGGATACTCCTTCAAGTAAGCTTTCCCTGATCTGGTGCCTAGCAGAATTTTTTCGTCAACTATGGGGTCAAAAGACACCATGTTGCAAGTCTTTATCTTGCTTTTGAAGCGGTCTTTCTTCTTAGAAGAAGAGGAAACTTCGAACTCAAAAAAAAGATCTGGATGGATCCACATAATTTTGCCGTTGTCAAGAGACAAGGGAACAAGACCTTCACTTGGTGGAGGCGAGAGATTCTCAATCTCAAGAGTAGCTTTGTGAATAGGAATGACACCGTACTGTACCATCTGCGAAGGAAAGTCACCGAACTGGACTGAAACCATATTCGCAGTAACAGTCTTCTCGTCTTGCTGTAGAGTGACGACACCAGCATTGACAAGCTCTTGAATTTTGCCCTTGAATACGTAGCATGCTCGAGTAGGGTGTCCAATGAACCTGTGGTAGACACAATATTTAGGATGATCTGTTTTACCGACTTCATCAGGTTTCTTTGGGTCTGGGAGCTGAATCTTGTTGCTTTTGAGAAAGTAATCAAAGATGCTTGCAGTGTCATTCTCGTCGAAGGAATATTCTACTTTCGGACGAGGTTCCCTCGGTGGAGGTGCAGAAGGAGTAGAAGTGGATGTAGACGGAGCCACATTGACAGCCAAAGATTCTTTATTCTTGTTCAGATTGATGTTCAAAGTCTCTTTTGCTTTGCGGTTATTCTGGCGGTTGCCACCACCTGATGTCTGGTGTTCATCTCAATCGGGGTTAGACATTTGTACTCCCAATTGCTTGAATTTTTCAGCACTTACTTCCGCAGCTTTGGCGTTGACAATGAATGAGGGCCAATCTTGGAACTGGGTAGATCCTGTCCACATACTGATGATAGACAAAAGATTTGCCTGACAAGTATCAATAGTGACAGCAGCTGGAGTTCCGGGAGGCATCTTCAAGGCTTCAAGGCGGAACCGTTCGATGAAACTCTCAGCGGTTTTATTATGTTTCTGTTTGATTTTGTTGAGAGCCGACATAGTCATGTCGTTGAATCCTCCATAGAACCGTTCTAGAAAGATTTGTTTGAGACCTGAGAAGAAAGTGATACAACCATCGGACAAACTTCTGTACCAGTTATATGCTACGCCGGCTAAACAACCGACGAACACTCTGGTAAGAAGAGCGTCATTTGGCTGGAGTTGAATGGTCATTACCACAAAATGATTGATGAACTGACTAGGAGAGGTATTGCCATCAAACAAAGAGATCGTTGGGATCTTGTACTTTGGTGGAAACGGAACTTCTTTCCATTCAACTGGATAAGGCTGCTTGATCCCCAATCTTTGCAAGTTGTCTTTCTTTTTGAAAGCTTCGAACTGGGTTCACAAGAGTTTGACAGCTTCATTGGCATCTTTAAATGATGACGAAGGAGCAGGTTGAGTTAGAGTGGTACGAGGAGGAACAGCATTGTAAGCACTACCCCCAGCTCCTGACTGACTAGGTGTAGTTTGAACTTGTACTTGTACAAGAGGCATTTGAGTAGACACTACCCCCAGCCCAGTATTGGCAGATACTGAAGATGCTATGATCTCTGGATTTACAGCAGTAGGTACAGTCGGTGGTGTGACATGTTGTGCCACTATGATAGAATGCATACTAGCAACCATTTCATCCATGGTTTTTAGCTTGTCTTCTAGTGCAGCGATTCGCTGTTCCTGATTTGCAGAAGTTGAAGCATCTAGATCTTCATTGACAACATAAGCTGTTACTTCTCTTGGTACAGTGGAAGACACTGTCTGTTCAGAGCTTTCGCTGTATGTATCATAGTCGGAGAAAGAGTCGTCTCCTGACTGAGAAGTAGGAAGATGACCCGACGGACCTTGAAGAAGATTCTTTTGACCGATTGTGTCTCGACCTCGAGACCGGGTATGTCGAAACACTCCTTCAGAAGATTCTTGAAGTAAATCTAGATACCGTTGGCTTGGTTTACGAGGTTTGCCATGCTTAGAGCACCTTCTACCCCCAGTGTCTCGGGAAGTCATGTTAACAGAAGCATACAAGACTTCATCTTCTTCTGACATAGCTTCAGATTTAGCAAAAGTCAGACGATCGAAGACAGATCGTTTTGTTGTTTGACAACAACATTGGATGATGACTTTGTGGTTGTAATGATGATCAGATGGTTGAACTGGAGGTGTTGAGATAGTATCCCGCTTTTGTCTAAGATGTTCTCGGAGATCGGGAACAACAGCAGGACGAGAAAAACTCTGAGGGATCTGTTCTTTGATAATGTTCGGAACATGATTCCGATTCTTCAAATATTTTGTCCCTTGAGTATATAGGGAAGTGCTCACTTCATTGGCATAAGTGTCAGGATTTCTAACCCTGGAGATTTGTTTTTGATGATGTTTGGTCTTCGACATTGGCTGTTTGCGTTTCACCGAAGTGGGTCTATTAAGATAAGTTCTGAGATCAGCAAATTCACCTCCAGGGGTTTCCGTCTGAGACACCAGCAATTTTCCCTGTCTTGAGCAGGATATCTTGAGAGTTGGGAGGTCTTGGAACTCTGCTACCGGGGTAGGCAGAATACCTCTTTGGTCAGTACAAGTTCTCTTGTCATAAAGGAAAGAAGAATCTTTATTTGAAAGAGTTCTAGTACTGATTGGTGCCGAGGCACGTTCAGATTGATCTTCTTCGGTAAAAACTGAAGAAGATTGAGAAAAGACCAAAGGGCCTTTTCCTTTGTTTTGTGAAGAAGGGTTAGCTAAAGAGCGTTTCCCTTTATTGTCTTCCAAGTCATGTGACAAGGAAGTTTGAGAAAAGACCAACGGCCCTTTTCCTTTGTTTTAAAGAGGAAGAGGAATAGCCAAAGGACTACCCCCAGCAGATTGCGCAGGAGCAACAGGGTGTTTGAGAGGAGGAACAGAGCTCTTCTCCTTATTATGAGAAGAAGAGAGTTTAGCCAAAAGGCTGTCACTCTTGGATTGTGCAGGATTAGCTTGCGCATGAATGGATGGTGCACTGGTTTTGGCCACAGAAACTGTGGTTTGCGCATCAGGAGTTCTTGCTACAAAATGCTTAGGGTGGACTCTGGATGCTGGAATATTGGTTTGTGCAGACAGATTGGCAGCCAATTGTGCCAGAGGCATAGGGTCTTGTACTTGGCTAAGGTAGCATATGAAGTCTTCTGTGTACTGGCAACAGCAGATTGCGCAGCAGTAGTAGAGACAGGTTGTGCAGCAGGCTTGGTGACAGAAGCCTTGGACTGCGCAACAGTCTTGATGGTAGACTGCGCAGGAGTCTTGCTGGCAGAGACTTTGGATTGTGCAGCAGACTTTGGGACCCACACTGGGCGCACTTTGCTCGTAGCAGGAGTGGTTGCAGTATGAGGGGTGGTTTTGGAATTGATCATAGCCTTGTAGGCTGTTTGGTTGATCTTCACAACCAGCGCCTTCTGCATCTTCCCGATAGACGGTACGTCACATTGAGTTGCTACTTCCTCGTCGGAGGAGATAGTCGTCCCCAGCAGATTCGCCATTTTGTTTGCAAAAACAAAAGTGTTGAACTTTATTGATACAAACTTTGTAAAAGATTACAATTTGAATTTTGGGAAAGTACAACTGTAGGAATCCAATCTAGAAGACGATTGCTTTATCCCTTGGAAGATGTGAACTTTGAAGACGATAGCCTATGAAGTTGAAGACAACTCTGGAATTGAAGGCAAAAAAGCCTCAGAAATTCAAGGCAAAAGCCTCGAAAGAATGCAGCAGCACTTGGGCAAGAACTCCTGGATTCTCTGAACTTTAAAGTCTGATCTCCCTATGATCTGATCTCTGATCTCTGATCCCCTTGAATGGAGACTTGAAACTCTATTTATAGAGTTCTGAAAAATAACTAATTTTTAGTTATCCTGGACTGCGCTTGATGGATTGCGCAACAGTAGACTGCGCAGACAGTTGCTGGATCATGGGCCAACTATCTTGGACACATGGCATCATTTGATTGAAATGCGCATGATCGTGTATAGACGGCTGCCACGTAATGAACAAATGATGGCATGAATGCCACGTGTATTTTGTCATTTATGTTGATAGAACACGCAACCTGAATTGCGCTGGCTTTGGATTGCGCAGACTTGGACTGCGTAGGAATGGATTGCGCCAACATGGATTGCGCCAACATGGATTGCGCTGCCAGCTGTCCTCGAGCGTCGTGTTGTACGATTAAATAAACGGTCGCCTCGTTCTCCGTGCTGTCAGCTGTCAGAAGATTTGATTTGTGTCAGGTAATAATGATGATTTGCCACGTCAGCCTGCGCGCTTGGTAGTGTGTGCAATCTAGTATGCGCAATCTGTATACTGCACAATCTGATGTCTGCGCAGTTTATTTGAAAGATTTATTTCTTGATATTCATGACTTTGTTGATGTATGCAACTTGATTTTTTAGGACCTACATAGGTTACAACATCTAACAATATAATTCTAAGCAGTTTATACTCCCCGAATGGAGGTGACATAGCAGAAATAAACTCAATCACAACTAGGAAAGAAGAAGCACGATATGATATAGAACTCAAAGGAAATACAGATGATCAAATAGTCTAAGTGTCTAAGATAACATCTCAGCAAATATCAAGAAGTACAAGTCTCAACTACTGAATATGAAAGAATATATAAAACCAAGATCTCAAAGACAGAAATAAAGCCTAACTGAACTAGTCTCAAACAACATAAGTAAGATAAAGCCTAACTAAGCTAGTCTAGGCAATAGGGGTAAAGTCATCAGCTAGAGCTGGGTCCTCCTGAGAGTACAGCTCACAAGTGTCGTCTAGGGATGTCCCATAGAAGGTATCCACACAGGCCTCCTCCTCGTCCTCTGTAATATTTTCAACAGGTCCAGTCAGGACAGGAGCGACCACAATACATCTCAACAGATCATAGCATGTTAAAAAATATAAACATACAGTAGAGTAAGATACATAAAACTGAAAGAAAGTACATGATGTAAAAGAAGGAGAACTGTAAGTAAATAGCTACTGTATATAGATAACTAATAGTGGCTAGTGATGTAGAGTACAGGATAGCACATGTGAACAGGACAGATTAGTACATGATCTACACTAAAGAGTTTCACATGATCTACACTACTATAGAATTTGTTCACATGACTAGTTGTACTCCCCCGTTTTCCCCAATCAATACACAAGGATCTAAGCAGGTTATGTTATTATACATGATATCACATGAAGGCCCATAAAAGTGTGCACATGATAGTATACATGAGGGCTCTGTGAACATGAGAGTACATGATTCACAAGAGTGTACATGAATGGTGAAAGCACAAGAATACATGATGAAAGTGAAACGCACATGACATAATGTACCCGATGCTCCCGAGGGGGATAACAACGCATGAAGAGATCCATATAGTACTAATCCGTGATAATGTCGTGACAGCATCAAGTAAAGTAATCTAAAGCAGGAATATAATTCTAACAAGTTATGAAATGACTAGAGAATGTACTCGCCTGATGTCTGAATGTCCAAAGTAAATACACTGTCCGAAGAGAGGTACTGGCTCCTATTTAGAACAGCACAAGTCATAACAAGTCTAAAATGATAACAAGATGCAATTTAATGCATTCTAAATGAATTTAGGTCAATCTAGGCCAAAGTCAACTCTTGGTCAACTCTGGTCAACCCTAGAAGTCAAACTAGGTCAACTATGGTCAAACTAGGTCTAACAAGGCTAAATTGGTCTAACTAGTCTACATTAGTCTATACTAGGTCACACAAGCCTGCATTAGCTAGTACACACCACTTCAAGGCTATCCAAGCCTAAATCAAGCCAATACACATATTCATTATAATGTCAACACGTCATCTAACCTCACCATGAATACATACTCAAACTTGGCATTGTATTCACTAATATGCATATTGGTTTAGATTACAAGGCATGGTATTCATGGGATCAAACCCAGAAACTAATTTTATTTAGGTAGGCATGTATCAACTTGTGTATATATATGCATATATCACTATATGTATATATAGCTATTAACACATTCATATATAAAATGCAAGCATATGAGTGAAGGATTATAGAGTAGTGTGTGTGTGATACTAGGCAAGGTGAGTGAGTGATGTGATAGACATGTGTGTGTGTCAACTGTTATGAGAACAATGTGGTGTATACAAGTGAGTGTGTGTGTACAATGAGGGGAAAACAGTGAATAGGAAAAAAAATGGAAATCAGTGAAATGAATGAGTGATGTGAGATCGTGTCAAGTGAACAGTGAAGTGTGTGTGTGTGTTAGCCTCACAGGAAAGAAAAAGGAAGGAACCCAATTCATTCCAGTGTTTCAGTCCCATAATCTATTCAAATTCATAAACCCAATGAATATGACACATCTCATAAATTCAGTTCAGTTTTTTTTTTTAGTTGAAACTTCAATCCCCATTTTGAAATCAATTAACCACCACAACAACCCAAACTTGACATATAGCTAGAACACATGTAGGAGAATAACATTAGGGTTTTAAAACATGCTAATAACAATATTAAATGGGTTAATTTAACTGCCAAAGTTCGATTATCAAAACTGGAAAAGGGCAGGAAATACAACCTAGTATCAGAAATTTGGGTAAATAGAATTTGACACATAAAAACAAACTAATATGTATAATTAGTGGTTGGTAATGTAAATATAGAATGCGTTCGTGTCTCAGAGGGTGTCTTATGTCCACCACAACGTGACACAACGTATCCAATTCAATTAAACCCAAAATAGTACAAACTGGACACTGCACATCAGTGCATCCTCGTGCGTATGTGCACGCGTGTCGTGTACCCGACACAGGACACTTCGTGTCTCGTGCACACACCCACATGTTCGCCAGGTGTCAGGCTACCTACGTGTCACCTGATTTGGGTCGACGTGTCTCCGTGTCGTATCAATCAGAGCGTATCAGAGCTCGAATATCGACTGAACAGAACCCAGTACAAAATTAGTACAGCGTCTCGTGTTCCCTCGATACGACACGAGGACACATGAGACTTGACACACGTGGTGTCAGCCAATGCCCCTAGCCACGTGTCAAGTGGTTCGTGTCGAGTCGCCGTGTCCGTAGAGAAATTTACCCCGAGTAGCAGAGGAATACTGTAGCTGCGTGCGGTATCCAAACCCGCATGTTCGTGTCCAATTTCTGACACGACATGACACGAAAACAAACTCAGACCACTGGAAAACATCAACCCACACATAGATCTGAATTCCTATTTAAACACTTTTCAAAAAATCAAATCGAAATGCCCTTTGGGGCATTTCATTAAACACCTTACATATGGGACTGATACATGTCCATTTAGGATACGAAATGGACACGAAACCTAGGTTTAGGTATACCTACAGTTAGGGTAGACCTAGGGCTTTCCAAATATGCAAAGAAACTAGAATTTTAATGGTGTTTAGATAGTTTTACCTATTGGTGTCCAAATACAAGAAAAGCCTCAATAGGGGGTATTCCTCTTGATGGCCAAACTCTCCCAAATTATCCACAAACAGAGATTGAACACCACAAACATCAAGTATAGGTGATTTAGAAACTAATGCAATTTGTTTGAGGGAAAAGGAAATAAAATAGAATTTCTATGAATTAATGAAGTTGGAAAAATACCTCTTCCTTAAACTTGTGTTCTTTCCTAAAAGAGGCTAGCCCTAAATGGAGGAGAGTATTTATAGGGTGGAATTCCCTAGGTGGGATGGCCGACCATAGTGGGTTGGGGTTAGGGTTAGGCAATAGCTAATGGGCTTTGGGCTTAGTTAAAATCAATGATTCAAAACCATAAGTCATGACTTATGACTTATCTATTCTATGGTTAACTTGAGTCTAATGACTAACCATGGGTTAACTCTAGTCTAACTAGGGTTACATGACCTAACCAAGTCCAAACACAAGTAGGGTTAGCTTCTATGTTAGTCTACCAAAGTCAATGCTAGTCAAAGTCAACCTAGTCAACCATCAATCAAATAATTCCAAAATAAATCCTAAAAATTCCCATAAATTCAAATAAATTATAATAAATTCAAATAACCTTAAAAATGACAAAAATACCCTCAAACTAGAAATGTGGTAGTAACAAATCTACCATCCTTAAAAGAATTTTGTCATCGAAATTGCGAAAAGCAACTGATGAGAAGGATAGAAAGTATACCTCACGGTCCAAAAAGATATGGGTACCGCTCGCACATCTCATCTTCCCGCTCCCAGGTAGACACTCCTGGAGAATGATGCCTCCATGCGACGCGTACCAAGGGTATCCCCTGGTTTCTCAGAACCTTCTTCCGTCGATCCAGTATCTCCACTGGCTGCTCTGGATAGCTGAGAGAAGGCCCAACCTCAATCTCCGAATGATCGAGCATATGGCTAGGATCAGCCACGTACCATCTCAACTGTGATACATGGAATACGTTGTGGACCCCCACTAGTGCAGATGGCAAGTCTAGCCTGTATGCCACGTCACCGACTCTCTCGCTGATAACGAAAGGGCCGATGAAGCGCGGGCTAAGCTTCCTACCTCCACCAAAACGTATCGTACTACGGGTCGGAGATGTCCTCAAAAAAAGCTGGTCTCCAATCTAGTCACAAGCAAGGTCTCAATTGAATTATGATAAACAAACATGATCAATAAAACACAACAAACAAACCTAAATCTAATCCTACTCTAATTTGTACCTCACACTCCAACGGCCTTCGGTGGCTATCGGCCCAGTGCCGATGTCTGTCCTGCACCATGCGAAGTCTGTCCCTGATGAGCTTCACCTTCTCGGCTGCGTCAACAACCATCTCTGGTCCCAGTAAAGCTCGCTCACAAACACCATCCCAAGATAAGGGTGTACGACACCTACGCCCGTACAGAGCCTCGAAAGGTGACATCTCAATACTGGCCTGGAAACTGTTGTTGTAAGCAAACTCCACCTAATATAGGTGATCCTCCCAGGAACCTCCAAAGTCTAGGATGCACATCCGTAGCATATCCTCGAGTGTCTGAATAGTCCTTTCTGACTGTCCGTCCGTCTGGGGGTGTTTTGCAGTACTAAACTTGAGCTGAGTGCCCAAGCTGGTCTGCAGACTCCTCCAGAAATAGGAAGTAAAGCGACTATCCCGATCCGAGATGATACTGACCGGAACCCCATGAATCCTGACTATCTGCTGCATATACATCTCCGCAAGCCTCTCAGTAGACGTGCCCACCTTGAATGGAAAGAAGTAGGCCGATTTGGTCAACCTGTCAACGATGACCCAAATTGCGTCTTTCCCTCTTTGTGTACGCGAAAATCTAGATACAAAATCTATAGTGATATGCTCCCACTTCTACTCTGGAATGGGCAATGGCTGTAACAATCCACCGGTCCTCCACCTCTTTGCCTTGACCTGCTGACAGACCAAGCACCTAGCTACGAAGCGAGCTACCTCCCGCTTCATCCCGTACCACCAAACATGCTCCCTCAGATCTTGGTACATCTTGTTGGCACCAGGGTGTATAGAGTACTGAGATCTGTGGACCTCCTGTAAAACTTGCTCCCTGAGATCTCCGCTGGGCACACATAACCTGGAACCGTACCGCAAGGCACCATCCTCTGCAAGAGAAAACTCGCCCTCCACCAATCCTGCTCGAACCTGCTCTCGGAGACACCGCCGAGCAACGTCCTCAAACTATGCCGACTTGATCCTCTCCACCAAGTCTGACTGAATCTGCATGCCCTACATCTGCATCTGTACTTTGGGTACGATCACCTCAATCCCAAGGCTCTCTAAGTCAGCAAGCAAGTGCCGATCCATAGTCAAACACATGGCCGTCGGATACCTACTCAAGGCATCGACAACCACGTTGGCCTTCCCTAGATGATACTGATGTGATATGTTGAAGTCTTTCATCAACTCTAGCCATCTGCGCTGTCTCATGTTCAGCTCCTTCTGAGTGAACACATACTTTAAGCTCTTGTGATCTGTAAAAATCTCCATCCGCTCTCCATACAGATAGTGCTTCCACAACTTCAGAGCAAATATCACTGCTGCAAGCTCCAGGTCGTAGGTAGGGTAGTTCTTCTCATGGGGACGTAATTGCCTGGAAGCATAGGAAATCACCTTCATATGCTGCTGTAAGACACAACCCAGCCCCTTCCCTGAAGCATCACTATAAATAGTGAATACCCCTGATCCTGAAGGCAATGTCAGAATCGGAGCTGTCGTAAGCCGCTTTTGTAGGAACGAAATCGTAAAGCAGAATACTCTAGAGGGGGGTGAATAGAGTTGGCAGCAGAATAATGCTAATTAAAAATGTTAGCAGCAAGATCACAAAATAATAATCACAACTAAATAATGTAAAGGCAGAGATAAAAAAAATAAACGCAAAGACAGCGATGTATCCTGGTTTTCCTCTGTTGAGGACTAGTCCAGTCGGTAGAACTCTTGCTACCAGTTGAATCCACTATTGGCAAAACCGTAAGTTTTCTTACGAAGTTCTTGCAACTTCTACAACGCAAGCTTTGATACGAAGAACTCGTCCAACTTCAATTGTGAAGAGGTATTCTTCTATCAAGCCTTCTGATTACAATCACTCTGAAACTTCTAGACCGCACCGTACTGGCAAATCGACTAGAGGATTGTAACTGGCTTGGGATCTGAAAATAAAAGCTCTAGAAAAACTCTTTGGAAGACTGAAAGCTTTGAGTAGAGAGAAGATTGAAAGTGAATGAGTGAGTTAAAATGATCGAAATCCTTCTCTATTTATAGGAGTTCCAAAGACAGAATTCTGGCAGAATTCGAGCAGAATTCGGGCAGAACTCTATGAGAAATCTTGGTCAAATCCGCAACTGCAGGAGGACCAAGTTCCAAGGAATTCAAAAATAAAACGGCCACTAACCGAACTCTGCCCGAACTCTGGCCGAACTCTGGCCGAGTTCTGTCAGGGTTAGGTTAGGGTTTTAAAATTAGTTTTTGGGGAATTTTGAAAACCTTTTTGAAAACCTTTTTGGAGCTTTTGTAAATACGAATGTTTTTCAAAACTAAGGACGTTTTAAAAGAAGTTTGAAATCTTTTTGGAATAGCCTATTTGCCAGTACGACTTGGTGTACAAAGTATTCCTAGACTCAAATAAAATGAAAAATACATTGCTCAAAGAAATACAGACTCGAACAGGCAAACAAAGCTTCGGTCTTGAACTGTGTAGATGGTTGTTCTTGATCATGTCCAAGAGTCTGAGATATCCTGAATAGTTCCATATATCGAGACAGAGTTTGATCAATTATTAAAATCAGTTTGACCATATGACCAATGGGCCAAAAATCTCTCCCATTTTAATAATTGACAAACTATGAATGATATAACATCTTTGCTTGGAATCAAATCAAAAAATAGTAAAGTAAAATTGTTCATATCCTGCATGCATTTTCTCAAAAGATGTTAGATCCTTATTTTTCTCCCCCGTTGTCACTTAACAAAATAATTGCAGAAGAAAAAGCTACCCCGCAATCAATGTTTAAGTAACAAACAGTGAAGAAACACAAAAAATAATTATGACAGATGGTAGATACAGAAAAAATAACATCACAGGCATGTATTTGTCTCAGGATATAACAGAGAATTAATACAACAGTGAGAATAATAGAGAATTGTGCCACATGCAATTTATAATATAGAAGCAGATAAAGATGCTATAATAAATAAACTGATGTGAAAGATAAACTACGAATCCCAAAAATATAAAAAGATGTGCAAGAAACATCAATAAATATCAAGTACAAGTCTGATAATAAAAAGCTAAAAAGACAGAAACTTGGAATGTCGGAGCATTTCCAAGTATACAGTAGACAATATCTAAGTCTCAAAAATCAGCTAATATATCACATCTCCTCCTCCTCGTCATCATCATCATCAGCATGACCAGCATTTTCAGAGGGACTAGCTGCAGAAGTACCAGCTCCAAAAGGGTGAGAAGGAGCGCCAGTACAAAACTCACCGTTATAGTCTCGAGGAGCACGGTCAGAACGGTACCAATCATATGCGTTACCGGGCTGAAAGTAGACATGAACAGCCTCATCCTCACAGCGGTAACCAGAGAAGGCGGGGTCTCTAGGAATAGAACCGGCAGAATGTCCAGTCTGAGCAAATCGGAGATCAGCGAGAGAATTTGCTATCGCCTGATAACGAGTGACATCACGAAACTCACGTTCGCGGGCCATATCCGTCATCGAGACGTGCAAATCAGAAAGATGTTGGTGTATGCCTTCAAAGGTCATGGCATACTGCTAAGTAGGTGGAGGAGGTGGAGCAGTAGGAGGAACAGTAGGAGGAGCAGCAGCAGTCATACTACGACGAGATAACGTCAGAAACTTGGGCTCAGGGTCTTGCGTACAAGTTGACAAATCAATATCAAAATGCTGGAAGATGCGTGGGAGAATCATCGCATAAGAAAGATTTCTATCTCTTGCACGACAACGTCCCATCATCTGGATAATGGTCTTAGGGGCAGAAAAAGGAATCCCCTTAAGAATGTGATACATAACAGATAGTTCAAGTGATGTGACATCATCCTTTGAAGTAGACTTCGGAAGGAGAGTGGAGTAGATGATGCGGTACAATTCATAATTAAACAAGTTCAAGTTTTTTGCCTTGAACTTTCCAGAGCGAACTCGATCAGATGCATAGAGTTCAGCTTTGAAACTAGCAAGTGTCGTGCCGTCGTGGAAATCAAATTCAGTGATATCAACAAGCGGTGCACCTTCGTTAGATAGACCAAGAATTTCTGCTAAGAGGACATCATTGAACTCGATGTCTAGTCCGCCAACACGAGTACTTACGTCAAACATGTTTAATATAATATTGCAGTAGAAAAGTCTAATGGCATTAGTAGCTACTGGAAAATAAAGTTTAACAAAGTATTGTAACCCTAATGCCTCAAAATAAGGGCGGTGTTCTAGAAACACAGTCCATTTGATAGGAGCGCCTGTGCATATGGATCGCATGGAAAAATCTCCATACCACAGAAGGGCTTGATCTAGGGTTTGAAAGTAAAATCTGTCGAACACGCCATCGCTCGATTGAACTGGCAAAAAAAGGAAATCCGTGGGTGGATTCGAAGATGATCCTTCCTCACTAGGATTGGTCGTTTTCTTCCTCTTGAAGGGGTTAAATCCCTTAGGCGGTATTATGCAATAAAAGTAAATATGCACGAGATTGAAAGGAGGAGAAATACCAAGTTATACCTCCCGAGATTTAAGTATGTTGTAGAGGACAACGAACTCCGCACGAATCCAAAATTTGGATGGATTTCACCACGTAGATAGGAAGAAACAGAGTGGTGAAGAACTAGGGTTTGAGGGCTCTCGCGCAGCTGCTGTTGCTGTGATAGTGGTGTTTAGAAGCAATAAAGAAGAAAGGCTTTCGGGTTATGGTTATATAGCCAAATACCTTTAACCGAACTCGGGCCGAATTCGGTCCGAAGTCTGGCCGAATTCGCCTGGGGTTGGTTTGGAACATTTTCTCTTTTATTGACTCATTTCAAAGATTTAAGTCAAAGATTAGTAATTTCAACATTCAATTAATATAATTAATGTTATTTTATAGATTAAATATCGTTACACAACAACTGTCTCAGATTAGCTGTAGGAGTACTGTTCCAGCTGGCAGAGGTTCATCGGAGAACTCTTAAATACCGCTTCGCTTCAACCGTAGTTGTGGTGACAGACAGACTTTTTATTGGCTTGTCTCTAACACAGTTTTCGCGTATTGACATAAAATCATAAAATAAAATTAATTAACATTATTGACGTCCAAAATTCCTAATTCTCGACGTAAATAATTGAAACGATCTTCTGCTAGAGGTTTTATGAAAATATCAGCTAATTGATTCTCAGTATCTATGTATACAAGGTCAATATCTCCATTTTGATGATGATCTCTAAGAAAATGATGTCGGATCTCGATATGCTTAGTACAAGAATGACATACTGGATTCTTAGTCAAATTAATTGTGCTCGTGTTGTCACAGAAAATGAGAATGTGTATGTAAAATAAATCATAGTCTTCTAAGGTTTGTTTTATCCATAAAATCTGAGCACAACAACGTCCTGCGGCGATATATTCAGCCTCTATTGTTGATAGGGCTACAGAATTTTGCTTTTTACTAAACCATGAGACTAAAGCCTTGCCTAAGAAATGACATGTGCCGCTGGTACTTTTTCTATCAACTTTGTATCCAGCAAAATCTGTATCCGAGTAACCAATAAGGTCAAAGGACTTAGTTTTGGGATACCATAAGCCAACAGAAGAAGTGCCCTTAAGGTATCGAAAGATAAGCTTAACTGCACACAGATATGATTCCTTTGGATTAGCTTGAAAACGTGCACACAGGCAAGCACTAAACATAATATCTGGACGACTAACAGTCAAATAAAGTAAACTACCGATCATACTTCGATACTTACTTGTGTCGACCGGCTTGCCTTATTCATCAATATCAAGTTTTGTTGAAGTTGCCATCGGAGTGCCAATAGGTTTGACATTATCCAGATTAAACTTCTTTAGCAAATCTTTTGTGTACTTGGCTTGATTTATGAATGTCCCATTGTCAGTTTGTTTGATTTGTAGTCCGAGAAAGAATTTCAGATCTTCCACCATGCTCATCTCAAACTCATTCTGCATGTACTTAGAGAATTCTTGACACAGAGATTCATCAGTAGATCCAAATATAATATCATTGACATAGACTTGTATTAAGAGAAGCTTGCCATTAAAAGACTTAATAAAAAGTATAGTGTCAACCTTGCCTTTTGAAAAACCGTTGTCAAGTAGGAAAGAGCTTTGACAATCATACCAAGCACGAGGGGCTTATTTTAAACCGTATAAAGCTTCCTTCAACTTGAAAACATGATCAGAGTTTTTAAAATCTGTGAAACCTGGAGGTTGTGCTACAAAAACTTTTTCTTTTATAAAACCATTTAAAAATACACTCTTGACATAAATTTGATATAATTTGAAATTATGAAAACATGCAAATGCACATAACATGCGAATGGATTCTAATCTCACAACTGGGGCATAAGTCTCATCGTAGTCGATACCTTCTTCCTGATTGTATCCTTGAGCTACGAGTCGAGCCTTATTACAAGTCACTAAACCATTCTCGTTAGTTTATTTCGGAATACCCAACGGGTGCCAATGACCGGATGTTCAATAGGCTTGGGAACAAGTTCCCAAACTTGATTCCGTTCAAATTGGTTTAATTTCTCTTGCATAGCATCTATCCAAAAACTATCACTACATGCTTCATCAATAGTTTTGGGTTCTAGTTGTGAAATGAATGCAACACTAGAAACAATATCTCTACTGGATGTACGAGTACTTACACCTTTGGTAATATCACCAATTACCAAATCCTTTGGATGATCAGCCGTAAATTTTAATCTTTTCGGCAGACTCTGAAGGTAATTGGTTCCTAGATCTTCTCTAGGAGGATCAGCTAGTGCCGAGCTTGGTTGAGAATCAGCTTGTATTGAGCTTGGTACAGTTAGATCTTCGTCATTGTCATCGATAGTCATTTGATTCAGTTCATCAAAAGTGACGTTGATTGACTCTTCGATGATCATGGTTCGTTTGTTGAAGACTCTGTATCCTTTGCTCTTGGCCGCATAACCTAAAAATATACTTTTATCAGCCTTTTCGTGAAACTTTTCCAAATTATCTTTTGTTTTAAGAATAAAGCATTTACAACCAAATATTCTAAAATATGAAACTGATGGAATTCTATCAAACCATAACTCAAATGGAGTCTTCTTCAATTTGGGTCGAATTAGAACTCTATTGAGAACAAAACAAGTCGTATTGACAGCTTCAGCCCAGAAATATTTGGGTAGACTAAACTGGTTTAACATTACTCTGGCCATTTCGGATAGAGTTCTGTTCTTACGTTCCACAACTCTATTTTGTTGTGGAGTCCTAGGGCAGGAGAACTCGTGTACAAAACCGTGTGTGTCACAAAATTGCTCAAACTCTGCATTCTCGAATTTACCTCCATGATCGCTTCTAATACGAGTGATCATGTAACCTTTTTCATTCTGTACTTTCTTGTAAAAGGCAACAAATTCGGATAATATATCATTCTTGCGTGTCAAGAAGTATACCCACGTGTATCTAGAGTAATCATCTACAATTACAAAAGCATAAAGCATACCTTCGAGGCTAGCAACTCTGCTAGGACCAAATAAGTCCATATGTAGCAATTGTAGAGGTTTAGTAGTACATACTATATTTACTGACTTGAATGTGGATTTGGTAGCTTTGTTCTTTTCATATTGGCTGCATACCGAATCCTTCTTGAATGTTATGTCCGGTAAACCGCGTACTAGCTTCTTCGTGGATAATCTTGAGATTGTGTCCATATTTGCGTGACCGAGTCTCATATGCCATGGATGACTCTCATCACTTTTAGCCATTAAGCATCTACCTGAAATGTTAGTTTCTTCCAATAAATAGAAAACATATATGTTGTCTTCCCTGATACCTTCAAAGATAGTACTACCAGTTGAGCTATCAACTATAGTACATTTGTCTTTGCCAAAGTTGATGCCATAACCATGATCAGCTAAATGACTTATGCAGAGTAGATTATGTTTCAACTCGGTAACCAGACAGACATCCTTAATCACAGGATAGGAAGACTTACCAACATCACCGATACCAATGATATACCCTTTCAAGTTGTTTTCGAAGGAGACATAACCTTCCTTCTTTTTCTTCGACAATGTTGCAAATAGTGTAGCGTCACCGGTCATATGTCGTGAACAATCGATGTCGAGAATCCATTTGCTTTTAGCATGTGAAAGGTGTTCCACCTACAAAACAGTTTGCAGATGAAACTTTTGGTACCCATTTCTTGTAGGATCCTGAATTGTTAGCTTTTGGTATCCATGCATAAATATTTAAATCAACAAGCTTTTTGATTCTACATGCAGAAGAAATATGACCAATGAGGCCACAATAATGACATTGTGTATGTTGAGTGTTGAAAGCTGAGTGGTATGCATGGTTGGTAGGTTTAGGTTTTCTAGTATAGAAGAAAGCATACCTCTAATCCTGTTTGGGCTTAACCTTTTGGGGTAAAGGTTTGATAGGGTTAGGTCTGACAGTGTTTGGTTTGGGAATGTTCCGATTATTCGGTAAGTGACACGTGTTAGGGTAGGATGCAGCAGTCTCAGGCTGTTTTCCTAACCTAATTTTCAATATTTTGGAAGTGTCATACAACTTAGTATAGTCAGAAGTGAGTGCTTCCATTCTGACTTGTGCACATTGAAGACTTTTCTTCTCTTTAGAAAGTTCTTCTTTCAGTTGGTCAATAACCTTGTCTTTCTCTTCAGATGACTTGTTAGTCTTATGTAATAAGAGCTTAATAGAGGAAAGCTCACCAGACTCACTAACATTATTTCAAACCTCAGCTAGTTGGTCGGTAAGTCTATCTATTTCACCTTTGTACTCTTTGAGTACCTTCTTAGAGGTCTGATATTTGCTACGCAGTTTCCTGTAATCACTTATCAGTTTACTGAAGGCATCTCCTAATTGCTCAAAGGTGAAGTCATCATATGTATCAACTACAGGTTCAGAGAGTACCTGATCGGATGCCATAAAGCAAACATTTGCAGCGTCTTCTGATTGTTCATCTTTTGAGTCACTGGCTTCACTTTCATGCCATATGCTGGTGTTGGCATATCTCCTAGATGTTGATCTCTTCAGGTTCCCTTTCTTATACCTGTTGCTCTTCTTGCTTGATGATGAGTTTATAGGACAATCCTTCTTCATGTGTCCCTTCTTCTTGCAGCCATAGCAGACAGCATCATCTTGATACCAGTTGTTGCTGCTATTGTTTTCTTTGGCATTCTTCTCATATCTCATGAATCTTTTGAATTTCCTTGCTAGGAGTGCTTGATCTTCAGCATCAGATTCACTGCTATCTGAATCACCTTCAGCAGCTTTTCTGTGCTGAGCCTTGAAAGTGATCGTCTTCTCTTTTGTTGCAGGCTCTTCAAAATCTTGTAGCTCCAGTTCATGAGTGAGTAGCTTACCCATGAGTACTTCGAGGGACATAGTTGTGAGGTCGTTCCCTTCAATGATCGCAGTAGCCTTTGGAATCCAGTTCTTGGTAAGTGCTCGCAGGAGTTTGTGAATCTTTTCATGGTTACTGTAATCTTTTCCTAGGGAGGACAAAGGATTTACAATATCCAAGAATCTTTCGAACATCTGAGTAACTGTTTCGTTGGGCTTCATCTTGAATACTTCATACTCTTGAGTAAGTCTGCTGACCTTTGATTCTTTGACTTGAGTCGTGCCTTCACGTGTGACTTCAAGGAGCTTCCATACTTCATTAGCAGTTGTGCAGATAGACACCCTGTTAAATTTAGTTCCGTCTAAAGCATAAAATAAAGCGTTAATAGCACGTGCGTCAAAACTGGCCTTTTTTTTTCTTCCTCTGTATATCTGTTATGGGGTTTTTCAACTAAAACTCCATCAACATTTATACGAGGTGGCTTTTGATAGCCATCAATAATAATAGATCATAAATCATAGTCAAGTGATTTCAAGAAGAAACTCATCCGTGTTTTCCAATAGGTATAATTCGTACTATCAAACTGTGGAGGTCTGTTTGTGGCCTGGCCTTCACTTGTGAATTTCACAGTTGCCATGTGTTGTGCTGTGATCTATATAATAATTAGTTAAATGAATAAATAATTGTAATGTTACCTTGCTTTTACCTATAACACCCGCTCTGATACCAATTGTAGGAACGAAATCGTAAAGCAGAATACTCTAGAGGGGGGGTGAATAGAGTAAAAATAATACTAATTAAAAATGTTAGCAGCAAGATCACATAATAATAATCACAACTAAATAATGTAAAGGCAGAGATAAGAAAACAAACGCAAAGACAGCGATGTATACTGGTTTCCCTCTGTTGAGGACTAGTCCAGTCGGTAGAACTCTTGCTACCAGTTGAATCCACTATTGGTAAAACCGTAAGTTTTCTTACGAAGTCCTTGCAACTTCTAAAACGCGAGCTTTGATACGAAGAACTCGTCCAACTTCAATTGTGAAAAGGTATTCTTCTATCAAGCCTTCTGATTACAATCACTCTGAAACTTCTAGACTACACCGCACTGGCAAATTGACTAGAGGATTGTAACTGGCTTGGGATCTGAAAATGAAAGCTCTAAAAAAACTCTTTGGAAGACTGAAAGCTTTGAGTAGAGAGAAGATTAAAAGTGAATGAGTGAGTTAAAATGATCGAAATCCTTCTCTATTTATAGGAGTTCCAAAGACAGAATTCTGGCAGAATTCGGGTAGAATTCGGGCAGAACCCTATGAGAAAATCTCGGCCAAATCCGCAACTGCAGGAGGACCAAGTTCCAAGGAATTCAAAAACAAAACGGCCACTAACTAAACTCTGGCCGAACTCTGTCAGGGTTAGGTTAGGGTTTTAAAATTAGTTTTTGGGAAATTTTGAAAAGCTTTTTGAAAACCTTTTTGGAGCTTTTGTTAATATAAATATTTTTCAAAACTAAGGATGTTTTAAAAGCAGTTTTAAATCTTTTTGGAATAGTCTATTTGCCAGTACGACTCGGTGTACAAAGTATTCCTAGACTCAAATAAAATAAAAAATACATTACTCAAAGAAATACAGACTCAAACAGGCAAACAAAGCTTCGGTTTTGAACTGTGTAGATGGCTGTTCTTGATCATGTCCAAGAGTCCAAGATATCCTGAATAGTTCTATATAGCGAGACAGAGTTTGATCAATTATTAAAATCAGTTTGACCATATGACCAATGGGCCAACAGCTTCTTCAACTCATCAAAAGCTGCCTGACACTCCTCTGACCAAACAAACTCAGCATCCTTTCGGGTCAACCGAGTCAACGGCTCTGCAACCCGGAAGAAATCCTGCACAAATCTCCGATAATATCCTGCTAGCCCCAGGAAACTCCTGATCTCTGCCACTGAAGTCAGCGCTCCCTATACCTCAACTGCTATGATCTTCTTCGGGTCAACTAAGATCCCATCTCTAGTCACCACATGTCCCAAAAAGCTAACCCGGTCCAAGAAGAACTCACACTTGGAGAGCTTCCCATAAAGCTGCTCCTTCCTGAGAGTCTCCAGCACTATCCTCAAATGCTCCTCGTGCTCCTCCTCAGTCTTGGAATATACCAAGATGTCGTCAATAAACACCACCACAAACTGATCCAGGTACTGGTGGAACACCTTATCCATTAGGTTCATAAACACTGCTGGTGCATTGGTTAGCCCAAACGGCATAACCAAAAACTTAAACTGTCAGTACCGTATCCTGAAAGCGGTCTTAGGAATATCCTCCCCCTTCACCTTCACCTGGTGATATCCTGACCTCATATCAATCTTGGAAAATACCCGAGCTCCACTCAACTGGTCAAAAAGATTATCGATCCATGGCAGTGGGTAGCTATTCTTGATCGTGAGGTTGTTGAGTGCCCTGTAGTCAATACACATCCGTACTGACCCATCCTTCTTCGGCATAAATAATACTGGTGCACCCCATGGCTACGAACTCGAACGGATGAAGCCCTTGTCCTGCAGCTCATCCACCTGCTTCTTCAGCTCCACCAACTCACTGTTGTTCACCCGATAGACATACTGAGAGATGGGTTCCACTCCTGGAACCAAGTCTATCGAGAACTCAATATCTCTGTCTGGTGGCAATCCAGGTAACTCCTCTAGAAAAACATCCATATACTCTGCTATCAAGGGGTATAGAATCATCTGCTTCTCAACCGAGACTCCGCAGAAAACCCTGCTGCTCTGCTCTATTTGACGTCTATAGTACTCGAACTCTGGCTCCCTTGGCACTCTGAAGAGAACTCTACCCCCTCTGCAATCAATGCTGGCATGGTGCCTGCTCAACCAATCCATACCGAGTACTATATCGTAGTTCGGTAATGGCATTACGAGTAGGCTCACCTCCAACTCATGGCCTCCCAGAACAATACTCCGACCCTTACAAACATCACTCACGAGGATAATGCCACCCCCGGCTGTGATCTTGTAAGTCCTAGGCAGCGATTCAACTATGATACCATGTCTAATCGTAAATGATACTGATATGAAGCTATGTGAAGCACCGAAATCGAATAATACAAAAGTTGGACTGGAGTCAAGAAGAACCGAACCTGCGATCAGCTCTCCTATCACCTCTGTATCTCCGGCTGCCATGGCGAAAGCTCGCCCCTGCTCGCCTCCCCTGGCCTACTGCTAGTACTGGATGAACCTCTGCTGCTGTGTCGGCAGGGCTGGTCCCCTCTGCTGGCCTGCAGGAGCTCTGACTGCTGCTTCCTGAGCTGCTCGTCACATACGACACTCCCTCATCTGGTGGTCTGCTGAACCACACACTAAGCACATGCCCAGCCTCTTCCGGCACTCATTGAAGATATGCCCGGGCTTCTTGCAGTAAGCACAAGTGATAACCTGTCTTTGGCCCTGCTGGTGCTGTCTCGGCTGCTGCTGCTGTCTTTGCTGAAACGGCTGCGGCTGGAGCTTCCTCGGCTGCTGGAGCTGAAAGTGAGGCCTCTTGGTCTGGCCTCCGCTGTTGCTACCCTAAACTGGGTCTCGCCCCCTCTTGAGCCTAAGCTCAAGATCATCCTCAGCCAATAAGGCTTCCGTCAAAATCTCGTCAAAAGTGGCATCCCTGTTGCCCTTGGTCAAGGAATTGACTTCCTTGACCAGACCCTTCTGGAACCTCTGGGCCTTTGCTGTCTCGCTCAAACCCTCTACGAATCTGTTGAGGCGGCCGAACTCCCCAACGTACTCCTCCACTGACAGGCTCCCCTGAACTAAGCTCTCGAACTGCGATTCCAAGGTTCGAAGCACTGAATCTGGAAAGAACTTCTTCTTGAAGAAGCCCTTGAACTCCTCTCAGGTCTGTCTAGCTACCCCCACCCTGGGGTCTGACTGATACCAGGTGCGAGCAAGATCTCGCATCCGGCTAGCTGCTGCCTTAATCTAGAGATCTGTCGGTATCCGGGCCAGGCGGAAGATCATCTCTATATGCTTGATCCACTCATCAACATATAGAATCCCCTCCATCGCCAGGAAGTCTCTGGGGCTCATCTTCTGGAACTGCTCTATCCCCGGTGTCCTCGGCTGCTGAACCACTGGTCGGGCTGCGACTGTCGTTAGGGCCAACTCCATGCCCCTGTCCTGTCGGGCCTACTATCGGTCCATAAACTGCTAGAAATAGGAGAACATCTATAACGTATCCACGTATCCTGTAGGCGACGGTAGCTAGAAAGGCACCTCTGAGATGACTGGGTCCTGCCTCCGAGCCGGTGGAGGCATACCCCCTGCTGCTGCTGCTGAAGCTCCACTACGAGCAAAGGTGGCATGAGCTGCAGTCTCCTGTCTCTGCTGAACTGGCTGAGAGGTAGCAGACCCCTCTGCAGGATCTCCATGAATGGTACGCTACGACCGCGTCTCCCCCATCCTGAAGACAGACCAATAAGAGTATCAATTTCTGAGAAGAAGCGATATAACAAAGGCAGACAGTTAAAATTCAAAAGAATCAGTTGACAATAAGGATTTAGATGGCAATAAAAAAGTTTTTTCTAATGTGATTGAGTACCTTGAAAACTAATATCCTATATCCTACTGCAGGCTGTAGTGATACTCTGGTTCGATTACCACTATACTTCTAGTCTAGGACCTGCATGGGCCACCACTAAAAACGTGTCACGACCCGCATCCTAGAGTAAAGGCACGAGAAGTTGGTACGTCCAGCCTACGCCGCAGTGTCGGCAGTAGAACGATATCCTAGGTCACAACATCTAACAATATAATTCTAAGCAGTTTATACTCCCCGAATGGGGGTGACATAGCAGAAATAAACTCAATCACAACTAAAGAAGAAGAAGCACGATATGATACAGAACTCAAAGGAAATACAGATGATCAAATAGTCTAAGTTTCTAAGATAACATCTCAGCAAATATCCAGAAATACAAGTCTCAACTACTGAATATGAATGAATATATACATCCCAGACCTCAAAGATAGAAATAAAGCCTAACTGAACTAGTCTTAAACAACATAAGTAAGATAAAGCCTAACTAAGCTAGTCTAGGCAAAAGGGGTAAAGTCATCAGCTAGAGCTGGGTCCTCTTGAGAGTACAACTCACAAGTGTCGTCTAGGGTTGTCCCACATAAGGTATCCACACAGGCCTCCTTCTCGTCCTTTGTAATATTTTTATCAGGTCCAGTCAGGATAGGAGCGAGCATAATACATCTCAACAGATCATAGCAGGTTAGAAAATATAAACATATAGTAGAGTAAGATACATGAAACTGAAAGGAAGTACATGATGTAAAAGAAGGAGAACTGTAAGTAAATAGCTACTGTATATAGAGAACTGAGTGGCTAGTAATGTAGAGTACAGGATAGCACATGTGAACATGACAGATTAGTACATGATCTACACTAAAGAGTTTCACATGATCTACACTACTATGGAATTTGTTCACATGACTAGTTGTACCCCCCCGTTTTCCCCAATCAATACACAAGGATCTAAGCAAGATATGTTATTATATATGATATCACATGAAGGCCCACGAAAGGGTGCACGTGATAGTATACATGAGGGATCTGTGAACATGAGAGTACATGACTCACAAGAGTGTACATGTATGGTGAAAGCACAGGAGTACATGATGAAAGTGAAACACACATGACACAATGTACCCGATGCTCCTGAGGAGGATAATATCACATGAAGAGATCCATATAGTACTAATCCGTGATAATGTCGTGGCAGCATCAAGTAAAGTAATCTAAAGCAGGAATATAATTCAAACAAGTTATGTAATGATCAGAGAATGTACTCGCCTGATGTCTGAATGTCCAAAGTAAATATACTGTCCGAGGAGAGGTGTCTGGCTCCTATTTAGAACAGCACAAGTCATAACAAGTCTAAAATGATAACAAGATGCAATGCATTCTAAATGAATCTAGGTCAATCTAGGCCAAAGTTAACTCTTGGTCAACTCTGGTTAACCCTAGAAGTCAAACTAGGTCAACTATTGTAATGTCCGTATTTTGGAATACGTATTTTGATTAGGCGTATATGTATTTCGGACCTGTATTTTAATTTTTTCAGATTTTAGCATGTAATTGTATTTTGGCTCGACTTGCGAATTTTGATTTTCTCGTAAAATGGGTTTTTGGAACTGGCGTGGTTTTATTTTGTGGAGAAGGAATTGGTTTGGTTTGGTTTGGTTTAGTATGCATTGGACCACACTTAGCTAATCTTCACCCTCAACACAACATACCCTCCCTCATTAAAACCCCACCTAACTTTCTCTTTCCTCATAACTTCCATTAATTTTCTTCATCTTCTTCTTCCTTCCTCCACACAACACCCAACCTCCATAGGCAAGTGCACCTTGCCACCATATAAGAACCCCATTTTATTTGTCCATTAGCAAGATTAGGCCATGGTGAACAACATTAGAACTTGGCATTTTGTGATTTGGTGCTTCCATTTTTCTAGATCTAAGTTTTAACCATTTTCGGAATTCCTTGGTTTTGACCTATTAAACTTTGATTTTTGCTGGATTTGAGGCTTCCATGTGGAAAAGAATTCAATTTTACACAAGTTAGAACTTTGAAAATCCAAATTTGGTTTTATTTTGGCTAAGTTATGAAGATTGTAAATTTGTAGTTCTTGGAGTCTTCCTCTCGGCCAGTTGGAGAAGATGATCCTCGGCCTGTGATCTTTAGCGCATGGCCGAACTGCGCTAACTCCTCGGCCAGAGCTTTGCCCTGGGCTGACCCGCGCTGGCGCTCTTTAGCTCCAGCGCCTTCTTTTCATTTGCGCACTTAACCGCTGCACAGCTCGCTCCCCAGCGCGCTTGATCTCAGCGCAACCCGACTACCAGCACGACTCATCTCCTGCGCAGCTCGTCCTCAGCGCAACCCATCCCCTGCGCAGCTTGACCCAGCGTAACCCGACCCCGTACAAGCCGACCCTAGCGCAACCCAACCTCAGCGCAGTTCATTCCACTGCGCAGTCCATTCCCTAGCGCAATCCGACCCCCAGCGCAACCTATTTGTCCATGGTGATTGGTTTTATTTTCTTAGGCTTGGCTTATCTTTTGTGGGTTAGAGTTTTGAGATCTTGTTCCACACAACACAACTGTCTCGACCCAACATGACCTGGCACGGTTTTAGTGTTTTGCTTATAACTAGTACGGTTTTCGTGATTTCTGTGAAGTATGATTTCAGTACTTTCTGATCTTCTTGATAGTGACCCGATGGGGTGCGCTCTTAACTTGTGGCATGTGATTCATGATTAATCTTTGTACTGGACAACTTGATAGTGGCCCGTGGCGGCGCACTCCTGACTTGTAACTTGTAACTTGTAACCTGTAACTTGTAATTTGACTTGACTTGATGCTGTTGCGATGGCTAACTTGACTCGTATAACCAACTCTGACTCTGTAGGTGTTCATTCTTGTTGCTTCGTACAATCCACTTGTCTTGTCTTGTCTTGCATCATGTCTAGGACGTGACTCCCTGGTTACCACGGTCAGGGATTTACACTGAATATGGATTAGGCTAATGACTAGATCAAACTATAGTTCATGGAAAATTTCCAGTCACAGGCGAGCTCGTTATCTGGGTGCTTTAAATGGCCTTGTAGCCTGCCGACGAGTAGGGCACATTTCCAGCACACTGTCATGTGTTGCATCCTCTAAGTCACCTAAGGGTATATCGTCTCCTGGGCGATGTACCCAACCATACTCTCAACCCGCGGAAGGATAACTGGATAGTCTGCAGGGCTTGGGACTGAGAATTTCTTAATTTGCATCTTGTTATTAATTAGGCTTGTGATAACCCTAGTTAGTTAAGTAGTAAGACATAGTAATTGCTTGGCCGCTTATGAATGGATGGTGTCCAGCCTTGTCTAAGTCTCGTCTAGTCCCAGTACCTGGTACTCCTGAACATGACTGTTTTACTTATCTTTAACAATAAATGGTAGCGACATAGTGCTATTCAGGCGGAGGGTTACAACCCCGATCCTTTTTTGGTTTACGGGTTGTAACCTGGCTCCTGGAATGGTTCTACGTCCCTAGTCGTTTATTGTCCTGTTGTACTCTTTATTACTTGTGCTTTTCTTCCATTTTCTTATGTTCTGATATGCTGGCTTTTGTTCTTATTTCGTGGCCTCCTTATGGCACTTGCTCTTTCTGGTGTTTGACCCAGCTGGTTTTGTGTGGCCAGATTTCAGAGCAGCACCCGAGGATCTACCGAACCTCCAGCCCGATGGTGGCGACTAGAAGGAACCCGGGCTACGAGTGGGTTTCCTATTTTGTTTTGCTCACTACATCGTAAAATTATTCTTTTGAGGCGTTTAGCCGATGAGCACCTGTTAGCTCGATGCATATTTACTTACTGTCTGCTTACGGGCTGTAACATGATTAACAAATCCTAGGGTTGATCACGTATGACTTAACTCTTGCTAGTCCTCGCATTTTGTATGACTAGCTTCATGATCAGCTGAATATTAATATTTGGGACGCCTTTATTGTATATTTGGTGATCTAACATCTTGTAACTATATTACTTGCTTGAGATTGAGACAATAGGCTTGACCTTAAGAGACCGTTGGCTTGTAGTAAACCCTCATATCTAGACAGCCATGACCGTATAGCGAGGTGGATTCCATTTCAATATACGTAGCTGGCTATGTATGCCCCCGCTCTCCAGTATTCTGGTTCTGGGACGTCACATGGTTTAAGTGGTGGCCCATGCAGGTCTTGGCATTCAAGATATGTGAGGGTTTACCAGATAGATGTCTCAATCAGTATTCGTCCTTGATCTCTGCTCGTATCTTTAAATCCCTGAGAATCTTGACCTGATCATATGCTTGTATTGTTGATCTGTCTTGGTCCTTCCTTATTTTTTCCTATGTCGTTTTCTTCAGCGGCATTGTTCATGACCCCACCGATCAGCAAAGTGGAGCACTTTCCGTGGACCAGCCGTAACCCGGAGATCAAGCCCAGCATTCTGGAGTAGGCTCCAGAGTTGTACCTACTGGAGGAGAGCCCCCAGTTCAGCCCGATCGACCTGCCGAGCCTGATGATGGCATCTTGGTAGGTCTCATCAGGACCATGATAGCTTCCCAGGATCGTCGAGGTGACGCCTTGCACCAGGTAGTGGCAGATGCTTTGACCAGAGGAGGTCATCCAGGGAACAATGCGGCAAACAGCTTCAAGTGCTTGAATCCTCCATTCTTCGACGGCAACGAGGATGCGATTGCCACGGACGCTTGGCTTCAGGATACCGAGGTGGTTCTGGAAGCAGCTAGGACACCTGAGAATGAGAAGGTGGCGGTGGTACGCCTACAGTTTCTAGACTTAGCTCGCAGTTGGTGGACGACGCCGGCCGTGGGATTAGCGGTGCCAGTTACTTGGGCTGTGTTTAGAGAAAGATTCCAGACGAAGTATTTCGATGCTGTAGCTCGGTATGACCTGCAGACAAGATTTACCAACTTGAAGCAAGGAGGCAGAACGGTCGACGGTTATGTATCTGAGTTTTCTAGACTCAGTAGGTTTGCCCCCACCTTGGTGGCAATCGAGTTTGATAGGGCCCAGCGGTTCCAGCAGGGGCTGCATTTGGAGATCTTGTTGGCAGTTGAGCAGTTCGAGCACCAGACGTTCGATGCAGTATTGAGGGCAGTTAGGAGGCACGAGTACACCATCCAGAGGATCGTGGACAAGACCGGAGGTAGGAAATGGTCCCACATTCAGATGCACCAATTATCAGCTCCAGCTCCGGCAGCAAGGGGTTTGACCATTGGAACTCCGAGACGGGCGACCTCAGTAACATCGGTTCAGCATTCAACCCCGACGTACCCGCAGCAGCAGAAGCCGACTTCCACGATGGGATGTTCTTATTGCGGGAAGCCAGGACACGTGGTGGCCGATTGTCGCAGGGCGCAGGGATTGTGCCTGGCTTGTGGAGCGGCAGATCACAAGATAGGAGCCTGCCCGAATAGGGGTAGTTCATCCTCTTCCAACCTAACCAGTCCGTCGGTTAGGGGACCTGCACCTATGCAGCAGCAGCAGTACCCGAGGCCATTGTTGTCTCAGGCCCAGGCGTTTTATCAGTAGAACCAGCAGTAGTACACCCAAGCCCAAGTGCAGAGTAGGCAGAGAAGTTTCCAGCAGAGGGGACCCGCAGCCAGAGGACAAGGTCAGGCAATGATGATGGCTATGGAAGAAGAGGTTATACTATGTGAGGTAGTGGCAGGTACTATTTTCGTCAACTCCTCTCCAACATCGGTATTATTTGATTCTGGTGCATCGCATTCATTCATGTCTGCACGATTCACGAAACGGATAGGATTGGAGCCCGAGTCATTATCAGTGAGGCTCAATATACTTACTGGTAATAGTCTTGTGGGAGTAGATCGAGTTTTTTCCTCGTGTCGGATCGTAGTTAGCGGTAGAGAGTTCCCCGCTAGATTTATAGAGTTTCCCATGGCAGACTATGATGTAGTCTTAGGCATGGATAGGTTGAGGAACCAGTATGCTAGGATAGACTGCCATGTTGGCAGGGTTGTCTTTAGTATTCCAGGCGAGCCAGAGTTTTTATTTTCTAGAGGCGCAGTGGAATCATCCTCTCCAGTATTGTGGATGGCAGTAGCAGCGTTACAGTTACCCCGCATAGTTGAAGAGTTTCCAGATGTCTTTCCAGAAGAGCATCCAGGGATACCGCCAGACAGGGAGATCGAGTTCACTATAGACTTGATCCCCGGGACGGCACCAGTATCAGAGCGAGTCTACAGGATGGCGCCTTCAGAGTTGGAGATTTTGTACAAGATGATTGAAGAACTGAGGACCAAAGGATTCATCTGTACAAGTGGATCGCCTTGGGGAGCCCCGATACTTCTTGTGAAAAAGAAGGATGGTACATCCAGGTTATGTGTAGATTATCGTACCTTGAACTCAGTGACAATCAAGAACAGATACCCTCTTCCGAGGATAGATGACTTGTTTGATCAACTCAAAGGGGCTTCAATGTTCTCGAAGGTAGACTTGCGGTCAGGATACCACCAGATCAGAGTCAGAGAGCAGGACATCCCGAAGACAACCTTCCGATCTAGGTATGGGCATTGAGAGTTTCTTGTTATGCCATTCGGAGAAACCAATGCGCCAGCCGTATTCATGGACCTCATGAATCGCATTTTCATGTCTTACTTGGATTAGTTCGTGATCGTGTTCCTAAATGATATCCTAGTCTACAGCAAGAGCGAAGCAGAGCATGAGCAGCATCTCAGAATCGTCCTTCAGATGCTTAGAGAGCATCAGTTGTACGCCAAGTTCAGTAAATGCGAGTTCTGGCTCGATCGCATTTTGTACTTGGGTCACATCATTACCCGAGGAGGAGTGGAAGTGGATCCCCAGAAGATTGTGGCTATCGAGACATGGCCAGTACCTAGTTCAGTGGCAGAGGTTCGCAGCTTCCTTGGATTGGCCGGCTACTACTGACGATTCGTTTCAGATTTTGCAAGGATTTCGGCACCGATGAACCAGTTGACCCGTAAGGATGTGCAGTTTTCTTGGACAGCAGAGTGTCAAAAATCATTTGAGAAGTTGAAGCGAGGTTTGATAACGGCTCCCATTCTCATGCTTTCAGATGGGACCGAAGGATTCACAGTTTATTGCGACGCTTCAGACAGAGAATTAGGGTGTGTCTTGATGCAGCATGGGAAGGTAATATCTTATGCATCACGTCAACTTCGTGATCATGAGAGGAATTACCCGACCCACGACTTGGAACTGGCAGCAGTAGTATTTGTACTTAAGTTGTGGAGGCAATACTTGTACGGAGATAGAGTAGAGATATTTACTGATCACAAGAGCCTGAAGTATATTTTTACCCAGAAGGACCTTAACATGCGGCAGAGAAGATGGCTCGAGCTACTGGTGGACTACGATGTTGATTTGCAGTATCACCCAGGGAAGGCCAACGTTGTAGCAGATGCATTGAGTAGGAGAGTCAGAGTTTACTTCCTAACAGCGCAACCAGAGTTATTGGCAGATCTTCAGAAGATGGGAATTGAAGTGGTTCTTCCTACCAACGTGGCGTTGATGGCCAGTCTACAGGTTCAGTCCAGCATAGTTGAGAGGATCCGGATGGCGCAGTCTACAGATTCCAAGATTCAGCGACTCAGAGTCGAGTATGAGGTAGGAAGAAGGCCAGAGTTGTGCATTCATGAAGATCGTACACTTCGGCACGGCACTCGTCTTTGTGTATCCAGTGGAGATATCAGACAGGAGGTCATGGCAGAAGCTCACAGTTCACAGTATTCTATTCATTCCGGTGGTACGAAGATGTACCGTGATATCTGTCAGCATTTTTGGTGGAATGGCATGAAGAGGGAGATGGCCCGGTTTGCCTCTCGGTGTTTGGTTTGCCAGCAGGTTAAAGCTGAACATCAGAGGCCCGCTAGACTTCTTCAGCCCTTGTCGATTCCAGAATGGAAGTGGGAGCACATAACCATGGATTTTGTGACTGGATTGCCTAGATCCCCAGCCGGTTGAGATGCTATTTGGGTTATAGTTGACAGGTTCACGAAGGTGGCTCATTTTCTCCCATTCAGAGTTAGTCAGTCGACGGCTCAGTTGGCAGAGATGTACCTTAGGTAGATTGTCAGGCTTTACGGTGTGTCCGTCAGTATCACCTCAGACAGAGATTCAAGGTTTACGTCACACTTTTGGCACAGCTTGCAAGAGATTTTGAAAACTCACCTGCAGTTTAGCTTAGCTTATCACCCTCAGACAGATGGTCAGTCAGAACACACAATCCAGAATCTTGAAGATATGTTGAGATCTTGTACCCTTGATTTTGGTGGTTCATGGAAGGATCACCTGCACCTGGTAGAATTCTTGTACAACAATAGTTTCCAGGCCAGTATTCAGATGGCTCCGTTCGAGGCACTAAATGGTAGGAAGTGCAGATCCCCGCTAGCATGGAACGACATCGGAGAAAGACAGATGCTTGGTCCAGAAATGATTGCCCAGACAATTGAAGTGGTCAGAAGAGTCAGAGATCACCTTCGAGTGGCCCAAGATCGCCAGCGCCATTGGGTCGATGCTCATCGACGTCCCTTAGAGTATGCTATCGGCGACCATATATTCCTTAGGATCTCGCCTAACCACGGCGTCATTCATTTTGGCATACAGGAAAAGCTTAGTCCTAGGTATATAGGGCCGTTCGATATCCTGGAGCGAGTAGGAGATGTATCCTATCGTCTCGCTCGTCCGCCATCGCTAAGTGAGGTACATGATGTATTCTATGTATCCCAATTACGACGGTACATCCCGGACCCGAGCCATATCCTGGACCATTCGGAATTGGTTGTTGGTACCAACCTTTCGTATAAGGAGAGGCCCGTGTCTATATTGGACCGGAGAGAAAAGATAATCAAGAACAAGACTATTAGTTTAGTCCGTGTTGCTTGGGGTCATCACTCTCTAGGTGAGTCAACGTGAGAGCGTGATGACGACATCCGATCGCGATATCCCGACTTATTTGACTCGTAAGGTATAATGTCTTCCTTATGTCTTATGCTTTCCATCCCTTGCTTGCATGAATGATTGTTTGATTGTTTGCTTAGTGTAGCTTAATTGTGGATAATATAGCTGGCTCTTACATCTCTAAGCATCATGATTTAAATTCCGAGGACGGAATTCTTTTAAGGTGGATAGAGTTGTAATGCCCGTATTTTGGAATACGTATTTTGATTAGGCGTATATGTATTTCAGACCTGTATTTTAATTTTTTTAGATTCTGGTATGTAATTGTATTTTGGCTCGACTTGCGGATTTTGATTTTCTCGTAAAATAGGTTTTTGGACCTTGCGTGGTTTTATTTTGTGGAGAAGAAATTGGTTTGGTTTGGTTTAGTTTAGTATGCATTGGACCACACTTAGCTAACCTCCACCCTCAACACAACATACCCTCCTTCATTAAAACCCCACCTAACTTTCTCTCTCCTCATAACTTCCATTAATTTTCTTCATCTTCTTCTTCCTTCCTCCATACAACACCCAACCTCCATAGGCAAGTGCACCTTGCCACCATATAAGAACCCTATTTTATTTGTCCATTAGCTAGATTAGGCCATGGTGAACAACATTAGAACTTGGCATTTTGTAATTTGGAGCTTCCATTTTTCTAGATCTAAGTTTTAACCATTTTCGGAATTCCTTGGTTTTGATCTAATAAACTTTGATTTTTGCTAGATTTGAGGCTTCCATGTGGAAGAGAATTCAATTTTATACAAGTTAGAACTTTGAAAATCCAAATTTGGTTTTGTTTTGGCTAAGTTATAAAAATTGGAAATTTGGAGTTCTTGGAGTCTTCCTTTCGGCCAGTTGGAGAAGATGATCCTCGGCCTGTGCTCTTTAGCGCATGGCCGAACTGCGCTAACTCCTCGGCCAGCGCTTTGCGCTGTGCTGACCCGCGCTGGCGCTCTTTAGCTCCAACACCTTCTTTCCATTTGTGCACTTAACCGCTGCGCAGCTCGCTCCCCAGCGCGCTTGATCTCAGCGCAACCCGACTCCCAGAGCGGGTCATCTCCTGCGCAGCTCGTCCTCAGCGCAACCCATCCCCTGCACAGCTTGACCCAGTGCAACCCGACCCAGCGCAAGCCGACCCTAGCGCAACCCAACCTCAGCGTAGTTCATTCAACTGCGCATTCTATTCCTCTAGCGCAATCCGACCCCCCAGCGCAACCTATTTGCCCATGGTGATTGGTTTTATTTTCTTAGGCTTGTCTTCTCTTTTGTGGGTTGGAGTTTTGAGATCTTGTTCCACACAACACAACTGTCTCGACCCAACATGACCTGGCACGGTTTTGGTGTTTTGCTTATGACTAGTACGGTTTTCGTGATTTCTGTGAAGTATGATTTCAGTACTTTCTGATCTTCTTGATAGTGACCCGATGGGATGCGCTCTTAACTTGTGGCATGTGATTCATGCTTAATCTTTGTACTGGACAACTTGATAGTGGCCCGTGGCGGTGCACTCCTGACTTGTAACTTGTAACCTGTAACTTGTAACTTGACTTGATGCTGTTGCGATGGCTAACTTGACTCGTATAACCAATTCTGACTCCGTGGGTGTTCATTCTTGTTGCTTCGTGCAATCCACTTGTCTTATCTTGTATCATGTCTAGGACGTGACTCCCTGTTTACCACGGTCAGGGATTCACACTGAATATGGATTAGGCTAATGACTAGATCAAACTATAGTTCATGGAAAATTTCCAGTCACAAGCGATCTCGTTATCTGGGCGCTTTAAATGGACTTGTAGCCTGCCGACGAGTAGGGAACATTTCCAGCACACTATCATGTGTTGCACCCTCTAAGTCACCTAAGGGTATATCGTCTCCTGGGCGATGTACCCAACCATACTCTCAACCCGCGGAAGGATAACTGGATAGTCTGCAGGGCTTGGGACTGAGAATTTCTTAATTTGCATCTTGTTATTAATTAGGCTTGTGATAACCCTAGTTAGTTAAGTAGTAAGACGTAGTAATTGCTTGGCCGCTTGTGAATGGATGGTGTCCAGCCTTGTCTACGTCTCGTCTAGTCCCAGTACCTGGTACTCCTGAACATGACTGTTTTACTTATCTTTAACAATAAATGGGTAGCGACATAGTGCTATTCAGGCGGAGGGTTACAACCCCGGTCCTTGTTTGGCTTACGGGATGTAACCTGGCTCCCGGAATGGTTCCACGTCCCTAGTCGTTTATTGTCCTGTTGTACTCTTTATTACTTGTGCTTTTCTTCCATTTTCTTATGTTCTGATATGCTGGCTTTTGTTCTTATTTCGTGGCCTCCTTATGGCACTTGCTCTTTCTGGGGTTTAACCCAGCTGGTTTTGTGTGGCCAGATTTCGGAGCAGCACCCGAGGATCTACCGAACCTCCAGCCCGATGGTGGCGACTAGAAGGAACCCGGGCTACGAGTGGGTTTCCCATTTTTTTCGCTCACTACATTGTAAAATGATTCTTTTGAGGCGTTTAGCCGACGAGCACCTGTTAGCTCGATGCATATTTACTTACTGTCTGCCTACGGGCTGTAACATGATTAACAAATCCTAGGGTTGATCATGTATGACTTAACTCTTGCTAGTCCTCGTATTTTGTATGACTAGCTTCATGATCAGCTGAATATGTAATATTTGGGACGCATTTTATTGTATATTTGGAGATCTAATATCTAGTAACTATATTACTTGCTTGAGATTGAGACAATAGGCTTGACCTTAAGAGATCGTTGGCTTGTAGTAAACCCTCATATCTAGACAGCCGTGACCGTATAGCGAAGTTGATTCCATTTCAATATACGTAGCTGGCTATGTACGTCCCCGCTCTCCAGTATTCTGGTTCTCGGGCGTCACAACTATGGTCAAACTAGGTCTAACAAGTCTAAATTGGTCTAACTAGTCTACATTAGTCTATACTAGGTCACACAAGCCTATATTAACTAGTACACACCACTTCAAGGCTATCCAAGCCTAAATCAAGCCAACACACATATTCATTATAATGTCGACAAGTCATCTAACCTCACCATGAATACATACTCAAACTTGGCATTGTATTCACTAATATGCATATTGGTTTAGATTACAAGGCATGGTATTTATGGGATCAAACATAGAAACTAATTTTATTTACGTAGGCATGTATCAACTTGTGTATATATATGCATATATCACTATATGTATATATAGCTATTAACACATTCATAAATAAAATGCAAGCATACGAGTGAAGGATTATAGAGCAGTGTGTGTGTGATACTAGGCAAGGTGAGTGAGTGATGTGATAGACATGTGTGTGTGTCAACTGTTATGAGATGAGAACAGTGTGGTGTATACAAGTGAGTGTGTGTGTACAATGAGGGAAAAACAGTGAATGGGAAAAAAAATGGAAATCAGTAAAATGAATGAGTGATGTGAGATTGTGTCAAGTGAACAGTGAAGTGTGTGTGTGTTAGCCTCACAGGAAAGAAAAAGGAAGGAACCCAATTCATTCAAGTATTTTAGTCCCACAATCTATCCAAATCCATAAACCCAATGAATATGAGACTTCTCATAAATTCAGTTCAATTTTTTTTGTTGTTGAAACTTCAATCCCCATTTTAAAATCAATTAACCACCAGAACAACCCAAACTTGACATATAGATAGAACACATGTAGGAGAATAACATTAGGGCTTTAAAACATACTAATAACAGTATTAAATGGGTTAATTTAACTGCCAAATTATGATTATCAAAACTAAAAAAATGCAGGAAATACAACCTAGTATCAGAAAATTAGGTAAATAGAATTTGACACATAAAAACAAACTAATATGTATAATTAGTGGTTGGTAATGTAAATATAGATTGTGTTCGTGTCTCAGAGGGTGTCTCATGTCCACCACAACGTGACACGACATGTCCAATTCAATTAAACCCAAAACAGTACAAACTGGACACTACACAGCAGTGCAGCCTCGTGCGTGTGTGCACGCGTGTCGTGCACCCGACACAGGACACTTCGTATCTCGTGCGTACAACCATGTGTTCGCCAGGTGTCAGCTACCTACGTGTCACCCTGATTTGGGTCGACGTGTCTCCGTGTCGTGTCAATCAGAGCGTATCAGAGCTCGAATATCGACTGAACAGAACCCAGTACAAAATCAGTACATCGTCTCGTATTCCCTCGATACGACACGAGGACACATGAGACTTGACACACATGGTGTCAGCCAATGACCCTAGCCATGTGTCAAGTGGTTCGTGTCGAGTCGCCGTGTCCGTGGAGAAATTCACCCCAAGTAGCAGGGGAATACTGTAGCTGCGTGCGGTATCCAAACCCGCATGTTTGTGTCCAATTTTTGACACGACATGACACGAAAACAAACTTAGACCACTGGAAAACATCAATCCACACCTAGATCTAAATTCCTATTCAAACACTTTTCAAAAAATCAAATCGAAATGCCCTTTGGGGTATTTCATCAAAACACCTTGCCTATGGGACTGTTACGTGTCCTTTTAGGACACGAAATGGACACGAAACATAGGTTTAGGTATACCTACAGTTAGGGTAGACCTAGGGCTTTCCAAATATGCAAAAAAATTGTTATTTTAATGGTGTTTAGATAGTTTTACCTATTGGTGTCCAAATACAAGAAAAGCCTCAATAAGGGGTGTTCCTCTTGATGGCCAAACTCTCCCAAATTATCCACAAACTGAGATTGAACACCACAAACAGCAAGTATAGGTGATTTAGAACCTAATGCAATTTGTTTGAGGGAAAAAGGAAATAAAATAGAATTTCTATGAATTAATGAAGTTAGGAAAATACCTCTTCCTTAAACTTGTGTTCTTTCCTAAAAGAGGCTAGCCCTAAATGGAGGAGTGTATTTATAGGGTAGAATTCCCTAGGTGGTCTGGCCGGCCATAGTGGGTTAGGGTTAGGGTTAGGCAATAGCTAATGGGCTTAGTTAAAATCAATGGTTCAAAACCATAAGTCATGACTTATGACTTATCTATTCTATTGTTAACTTGAGTCTAATGACTAACCATGGGTTAACTCTAGTCTAACTAGGGTTACATGACCTAACCAAGTCCAAACACAACTAGGGTTAGCTTCTAGGTTAGTCTACCAAAGTCATTGCTAGTCAAAGTCAACCTAGTCAACCATCAATCAAATAATTCCAAAATAAATCCTAAAAATTCCCATAAATTCAAATAAATTATAATAAATTCAAATAACCTTAAAAATAACAAAAATACCCTCAAACTAGAAATGTGGTAGTGACAATAGCACACCCTAGATATGTGCGTAGTAAGATAAAATGGGTCAAAAATATATATTGGGTCAAACAGTTTTGATATATGTCGAGTCTCGAACTCAAGTTGGAAGTTAAGTCTAGAATTACGATAAACAGTCAAAATGGTCTAAGTTGACCCAAAGTTGTACGACGTCAAAAGAATATTGGAAAACAAGTTTAGATGGGACATGATATATCAAATAGAAGGTGGACGTGTCTAGAATTGAAATATGGAATTAGATTTGAGAAATCAATATTTATTGTGCTTCAAAAATCAAAACTACGGTAAACTATTACTATAGTCATTATTGACTTTAAATATATTTTAATATTAAAATAATCATATTGAATAAATAAAAATAACTAAGAATAAATTCCAAAAATCAAGGGGCTTACAGGGATTTGGTTTGGTATCACAATTATTTTTAGATTAATGGGGCAAATGGGTCACCCATCGGAATAACACTGAATGAGAATTGAGATATCGCGATAATAAACTATTGTACAAGTAGAAAATTATATTCCTTTATTTTAGTTTTTGTACCATGCATATATTTTATGTTTAAGTTTCTTATGCATTTGTATGGTTATGGATAACTTGTGCACAAGGTTTGGCTTTCTTCGAACGGTATCCCGGGCACCGACACTATGTCATCCTATGTGAAAATTATGTGGAAGCATGCAGTCATGCACGAGATATCGTGAGACCTTCATTGAGGCTAGTTACCTATTATAAAAGGTCGCCCGCAATACCATGGATAGTCCATTCTGGTGCAGAGACACCGATGACCGTTATGTAGGTAGGCTGCATACTAATAAACTTGTTTTATAGACCTAACATATTGATGCAAGGAAGGAATCGTGACATTTTATTATTTTTTTTAATCCTTGTGTTATAGGGACGGATGAATCAAATGTGGGTAAGATATCACTATATAAGCAATAAATATCATGATATATTTCATATTGTTGATTATGAATTGATAATAAACCTGGTCCAACATAAAAAGGCCACAAATATAAAGTTTTATGCTTCATTTTATTATTGTATTAATTTAAATGAGTTGGGTTAGCCCCGTTCACACAGTACATTCCCCAATAAACTGACCACCTCCTCCTCAGGTACGGGGGACATTTATGTAGTGTCAGAGAACTTAGATGGCGAATTAAAGATTTACTTTGGAAAGTGTTATCTTTGCTATGAAGTGCATAATATATGGAATGATGTAAAACCTTTCTAATCATGAATTGTAACAGTGAGTTGTAAGGTAAGTTCGCATAATTCAGTTGGTCATTGAGAGATTCTACTGAAATTATCAATAAAGAGATTATTTTTATATATTTGGTTGTGATTTCAAGTATCTACTTATTTTTTGCTGAAATGACCTTGTTTTGAAACTAAATATTAACTGTGCACATCCATGCATTGTATAAGTGCAATTCTAGAGTTATACGATATCACGTCCGATAATGACTTCTCAGTTCTATGGAATCGGGGCTTGGCATAATGGTATCAGAGCGCTGTTAATTTTTTTGGACCCTCAATTTATTCTTTTCAATTCTAAGTCGCTTCCATGTTCAAAAGTCTCTTGATTCTTCTTAATGCTATACTGAAAGTTATATACAATAATTCTATGTGTTGTAATGCCAATAGGTGTATTTTATTGACTAGTAACGATACCGAGAAACACTAACAAATGATTCGATGTAATAGTGATAAGATAATGTGTAAGTGATAGTCCAAATGTAGGAAATCAACAAAAGACAATAGATGAGTTATAACCAGTTGTGAGTAACGATATTGTATATCAAGAAGTAAATGTGCCTAAGTTTTAATGAATGTGATCAACATAAATTTTAAGTTTGTTCAAGTGTATTGACTTGGTTATATTTCATACTTTGACAAGATGAATGTTATATTTGTGGTCGACAATGACATATGTAAAAGATGATTCAGATTTGTATGCCCACTTCCCGAATTTTTTAAATTTTATTTATTTTATTTAGTTATAAATATTTTTCTAGTTAGAATAAAATTTTGAAATTGTATAATAACCCAAATCTATGATATGTGGGTGGCCTATAACTCATAGGTTTATTTTAGAGTCATTAGAATCTCTTCCACTCAGAAAAGTGGTAATATCAACAAACCGTAGAATTTATTGTGAGTAGCAATGACGTCGATTTAAACCCAAACTCTAGAAAATGGTTTATTTATCCTTAGGATACGTCCTGTATTTTTTTCATAATTTCTTGAATTTATCGAATAATCGTTTAGTCATAGATATAATTTATTATTGTTATTTAGTAATTAAATTAACTAATAAATCAAATAACTTAAAAGTGATTGATAAATTTCGTTGGTTAATAATGGATTACTGAATGACAGATAAGTATAGTGATAAAATAATAACAAAGATTTGATTGCTAATAAGTAATACTAGAAGTAATCATTTTCAATTATTAAATTATTAAGTAATCATGATATAATTGATTAGTTGATGATTTTGGAATGTTGAAGTTGATTTAATTTTCTGAATGAGCAAATAAAGTTATTATTATTATGATTTTGAGCATTATGGTCTAGACAGCATTCTACCGCCGATATTGCCGCATAGACTGGACTTGCGCACGCACTCGCATCCGAAAAGCGGATGCGGGTCGTGACAAATTTTTTGGGTGGCCCATACATATCAGTTTTACAAAATTGTGTGAACTTGCGATAGTACCTATATTAGTCATACTACTGCGATCCTGCGACTAGGAAGTGCTCACTCACAATTAGGATTGATTTAAATATAAGAGAATGACTAGGACTGGGTGTTTCTTATTCAGTTTGACTGTCGGGTAGTTAAGGTTTCTATATAGGCCATGTGATTTAGCCAAGGATTTATTCAATTCTAACCCTATTAGATAACTTTTAGAGAAGGATACACTATTGTCTAGGAAGGTAGAACCTAATGTGGGTGGACTACTCGCTTGATAAATTAGGACTTCCTAGGATTCTATTCCTAACCTTGATCATTTGTTTCATTTTATTTTCTCTCCTCTAATCATCATAGCCATATCATAAAATTCGTATTGTTTATTTACTTTTCTTTGGCCATAAGGAATTACTTTTTAAAGTAATTTTTGATTCAATTATCCATCTCAAGTCTTTGATTCAAGGCATATAAGTTTCTCCTCAATCATTGAATATCCATGCAATAGGGATTATAAGATTTATCCTTATTTTGGCCTCAATCATTATCTTTCCAAGTCGCTCATTTTATTCAAGAATTGATACTTGAAGGACAGATACTTACACTTCTCCTATCTTGATCACCTTGGAATCTATTCGAATTATCTTTCCTACCTAGGCAGTATTACTTAATTTATTCCATAAGTAATTATTTTCTAAAAGTTAATATTCTATTTCCATTTATTGAGTTTTGAGCCTAACCTGCTTCAATTATCCATATATTAAATTTCCGGTCGTCTTCTTTAAATTTTTGATCGTTTGATTTTCGAAAGTGATACCTCATCGATCGTTTTATTTTAAAAATTGATACTTTCACTTTAAGGACAGGTACATTTTTCCTATCATGATCGACTTGTTTGAATTTTTAGAAGCTCCTTTGAAATTCTTATAGATATAGTTGGAATAATTTTGATGACTTATAATGGCAAAGCAGATGCGCACTGTCGCCATTTATCTGAATTATCGAGACTGTGGGTTTACTGCAGCGAGCAGCGTACTGGCGAGGCATGACCCCTAAGTTGAAGTAATTTCGGCATACGTGAGTTATCGAATATTATTAAAAACTGTCCTGTTGTCCTATTTTGATCCTCGAGTTATTATGTCAATATTGGACAAAGTTAATAGAATGTTCGATACCGTATCCTTATTGGAGTCATGAAACCAAGAGTTTACTGCAACCAAATGTACACTAGGAGGCATGGATTCTCGGTAAAATGACTTCAAGTATGTTTATGGTTTTCGAATACCGTAGAGGGTATATCTTTTATTGGCATACGACTATTAATTTTCCAAATTGATTTGATGCCTTATTTCTTATTATCATATTCTCTATTTAATTAGTAATCCTTCCTTCTTTCTATTCGAGAATCATCATTTATTTTCCTTCTTCCTAGTAATCATTTAGAATCGATTACTATATTTTGATTCTATTCCATAAGATTCATAATCATACCTAAATTATGATTCTATGAGCATGCCTACAATATTAATCGTGCTAAAATGATTTTGGTTTGGTTCATTCTTAATGACTTTCTGATCGCAACTAGACTATTCTGATTATGTTTCGATCGTGTCAATTCGCATACGTTTCTAGATTTTGATTCTGTAATTATGCCTAAATAATTTTTCTTAAATAATTAATTAAGTTAACCGAGCCAAAAAATTTGAATTTTGATCGTCCTTAAACGACTTTAATCGTGACTAAACTATTTGACTATAGTCATAGTCGTGCCTATGTTTCAAACTCTATTATTGCTAATATTTAGATTTATTCCAGCCTTGATCATGTTTAGTTTAATCATATACATCCTCGTGCCAAATTTTGATCATGCTTGGATGACTTGCATGATTAACCTTGATCGTGACTACATTTTAGTTGTGTCTAAGTGATTTTAACCATGTATAGACTTTGTCTAAATTTTGATCGTTGGCCATGTCTATACAATTCTAACAGTAGTTAATCGTGCCTAACAACTTTTTCTTGTTTAACTAATCCAAATTTCTATTATATCCTTGACCATCGCGACTAGATCCTTTTGACTATACTTTAATCATGCCACGTGGTATCTTTTCTTAAGGTCCGATTCTATTCATGATCTAACTCATTTCGATCATCACATTGTAAGCCTCCTGAATTTTAGGGCTCTTTTAATTTTTTTTAAATGAATTATTTTTCATAAATAATTTTATTATAATTAGTTTTGGTCATTGAATGTACCTTTCCGTGACTTTGATTTTTGGAGCGCCAGGGATGTCAATCTCTCGAAACTTCCATCATGAGTTTTACAGTGGATAAGGTTATCTTTATTTTGACTTATCATATTCCGCTCAAACTTGTTTCCTTGTATTCTATTTACATCGAACAACTTTCTGGTCAATTTAGGCCATATGATCATCTACCGTAAAACTTAACCTAACTTCTAATTTAATTTCGGGGCTCGACATCGATCCAACCTAATTGACCCAATAAATGGTTTTGACCTAGCTTGAGTCTACTACGCACATGTCACTCGTGTGCCATCCAATTGAGCTCCCACATGCTATTATTTCATCAATGATCATAAATGACTTAATTTGTAGTCATGATGGCACCTAACCCAATCTAGCCCAAACTACCTAACCCTGTGCCTGTAAACCCCTGCTTTTATTATTATTTAATTGCTAGTATTTATTATTATTATTTTAGGATGATATTAGGTATAGGAATTTAAACCACCAATATCATGTTCATATATATATATATATATATATAGATATATTAAATTCTACTAACATTGTTGCTAGTTAGCTTAGGTTATAAACTTTCATTTAACCATGGCTTATTCCCATTTCCCTCTAGCTTGGGCCCCACTTAACAATCCCTCAATACTGTTGGGCCACATATTAAACTGTGGAGAAGGAATAGCTGTTGCTCTTTTTACTCTAAACTTAGCCCACTATTATCTAACCCATTACTTAAGCCAAAGCTAGCCTCATAGCCTACATATACTGCTATATCACAACACTTCCTGTTTGCTATGCCGTATGGCACTGTTGACACCCTACGGATTACAAAGCGTGCAGGCAACGCGAGGAGTACAACCCTGTCTCGCCTCCAGCTGACCGAAGGGCTTCTCTTCACAGCCTCCTTTCTATATAATACAACCTCCACCTATGAGAAACCCTGGCCGCCTTCTCTCCCAAATCTCTCCCTTACTCGAGCTCTCCCCCATCTCTATCGCCTTTTCCTGCTGCCCTGGGCGTCGCCGACCGCCTTCCACTGCACCATGCGCTACCGTGTGCAGCACTGCATGTAGCCCACGTGTACCCTGGCCACAGTCCCCCTCATGAACCCCTAATACGGAGGCGAACCGCAACAGGGCACTTCCTGTGCGCTCGACCGGTGGCGCAACCTCTCCCGTGTCGTGCTGCCTGCTGCCATCGAGGGCTTCCATGGTCGCATGCTGCATATGCGCAGTACCACCGTGGCCGCCCTCCCTGGCTATGGCATGACTGTAGTCGATTTTGACGTTCAAATCAAAATCCTGACGGGACGCACGAAACTTGAAGACATAAATCATATTTCGTGACAGCAACATCGTACACGTTTCTTAAAAAAATTATCGTAGATCGTCGAACTGATTCTTCCGTCTCAATCTCCATATATAACCCTTCGCTCCCCTAAAATGTCAACCGTGAATTTGATCGTTTGATAGACCAAAACTGGCCATGAAGTTGACCATTTAAATTATATTATTTTCGGACAATTTTATGTAGCCAACTTTGTGGATTTGTTTCTCCACCGTCGTAGCTCCGTTTGACGCACCACTAGTTCCTATGCACATCAGGTATAACCACCTTCGTACCATAAAAGTTTCAGTTTTATAAGATGTCATTTGGTTGGTTGGAATTGATTCCAAAGTTAGCCTCTCGAAACCTCAATTTCTAACTTATCAAATTCTAATTTTTGACCTGGGACTCCGTATTCCAATTCTGATGCCACAGCGGACTCAAGGAGTTATTCTGGATAAAATTCATATATAATTTGCTGAGTTTGGAGCAACATGGCCCCGACACGCATTTTGGGGCAAATCGGGTCCCTTTGTCCGAGTACGAGTTATTTTGAGATCGGCTCATCGGAATCCAATTATGGATATACTATTGGGTTCATATCGTCATTTTGGACTCGTTGACATATATTTTGCTAGATTTAGAGGACTTTGGCTCTGGCACGCATTTTCGTGCAAATCGGGTCCCAACGTCCGGGTCAACGAGTCATTCTGAGATCGGGTCATCGAAATCCAATTTCGAATATACCTTTGGGTTTGTATCCTATTTCTGGACTCGTGGACATATAATTTGCTAGGTTTAGTGGATTTGTATTCTGGTACGTTTTTTGGTGCAAAGCGGGTCCAACGATGGATATCGTTTTGACTCAAAATTATCGTTTTGCCCCTGTGTCCAAATTGGACTTATGGATAGGATATTCAAGCTAATTTGACCATTCTAGACACATTGGTGATATTTATTTCATCATTTGATGACGTCTGTAGATTTTTATTTATATATCACCATTAGTTATAATTAATTCCTATTTATTTCGTATTTTTGAATTCGTGTGTCAAAACTGAGATCAGTCGATTTCGGTGATCTCACATCGCTGAAATTGATTAGGTGACCATGTGGATCACAATGATAAGATTGTTAACCTTGTAGTTGATCATCTTGTCTCGATTTGCCTGTCGTAGGTTTTGTTGAACGAATAAAGAGATACAAACTTGATATTTTTATTAAACTATAACTTGCAATACCTACTATTGACAATAATGATTATAGAGACTAGTGTGACCTAGTTCTAGGTAAAATAATAATTATAAGTGTCTTAGATAACCACAGGTAATTGGTGACTAGAAACGACCCAAGCTCCCTAGGTGGGAGTTATTAGTCATACGCGTACTTTAGTGTGTGATATATATTTGTGTGATTTAGGTTGATAGATAATTGCATGGACTGTGGTTCTCATGGATAGTGGGATAGACCTTGGTACTAGAATCTAAACACAGTTTGGACAACTCAAGGCAAGTATACCTTTCCAACATGATTTACAGTAACTACATGCTTATAGTTTCTTATAAGTCGATTCACACTAGATATACTGTACAAAATTGTTTCTATTTATTATCAGTACACTGTCATGATTTTTCCTGCTGTCACATAGACTGATACATGGATTCATACTGCATGGCATATAGGTGACCCCTATAATTTCTGGATGTTACTGATGTTGGATCTCCTGTGTATATGTTTTGACTTGACTTCTGGACTTATCTTTCATTAGAGTCGGACTGGATGTGTCTTAGATACGATACAGATAGTAGAATTGGGTAGAGAGGACAACTATTAGACGAGAGGGCTACTTTGTATATATCACTATGTACTTATTATTATACATCCTTATTCGAGAGATTTTGTAACTTGAGTTACGTGCCGCTCATATTTATTCGTGTGACTCTATATCGGAGCTGCGACTATATTTATCGGGGGTCTCTATACCGAAACTGCGACTATATTTACCGGGAGTCTCTATATCGAAGTTACAACCCTGCATCCAGAGAGTCTCTATACCGTAGCTACGAATTTTATATTTGAAAAGCCCTTGCGCCGAAAGTTGTCCTCAATTGCATATCACACACACTAGATCACATGTTACTATTGATCACCTATTTACTACCTTGGTTTCATGTTTAGCATCGGGATCACATGTTACTACCCTCACATGATATTTACTGTACTTCATAGCGGCATGTATAATATGTATCTTGCTACGTCCCGCTGAGGACCTAGTTTTCTTCCAGGTTGGCTGAGTAGGTTTTGTAGAGCTCCTTGCTGGATTGTTGATGGTATTCATTTCATTACAGGTATTCACTCTTTCAGAGTTATATATTTTATTTACTGTTATTTGTATATGCTTAGTAGCCGAGTATTTATAGACTTATATATTTCTTTTTCGAGTCTATTCGGGCAAGTATGATTATTGGGCTGTAGATTAGTATTCATATTTCTCTTTCTTATGTTTATGTTATATGGATTGAGATATAGAGTTGATATAGTGATAGTTACACCATTTCGAACAGCTTATACGAATTCTAGTCAGACTAGAGTCTGGTTGAATATATAGCTGGCCAATGCCACGTGGCTCAGTCCCGTGTATTTTGGGACTGGGGCGTGACAACATCATTTTGATTATATATTTAGTCGTACCTAACCATGCCCTTTGAAATTTCGAGGACAAAATTTTTCTAAGGTGGGTAGATTTGTAAGCCCATTTCCCGAATTTTTTAAAATTTATTTATTTTATTTAGTTATAAATATTTTTCTAGTTAGAGTAAAATTTTGAAATTGTATAATAATTTAAATCTATGATACGCGGGTGGCCTATAACTCATAGGTTTATTTTAGAGTCATTAGAATCTCTCCCACTTAGAAAAGTGGTAATATCAATAAACCATGAAGTCAATTTAAACCCACATTCTAGAAAATGGTTTATTTAGCCTTAGAGTACGTCCTATATTTTTCTTATAATTTCTTGAATATATCGAATAATCGTTAGTCATAGATATAATTTATTATAGTTATTTAGTAATTCAATTAACTAATAAATCAAATAACTTAAAAGCGATCAATAAATTTCGTTAGTTAATAATGGATTACTGAATGACAGATAAGTATAGTGATAAAATAATAACAAAGATTTGATTGCTAATAAGTAATAATAAAAGTAATCATTTTCAATTCTTAAGTAATCATTATATAATTGATTAGTTGATGATTTTAGAATATTGTAGTTGATTTAATTTTGTGAATGAACAAATAAAGTTATTATTATTATAATTTTGAGCATTGTGGTTTAGACAACGTTCCACCGTCGACATTGCGGTGTAGACTGGACTTGCGCACGCACTCGCATCCGAAAAGCGGGTGTAGATTGTGACAAGAATGGGCGTTAGATCAGTACAACGGAAGAGTATAGTATCGGAAGTGACTTATTTTTTGAGTGGTATATATTTCGAACCTTTTAGTAATGATATATCCTTTGACCCTTTTGTAATGATAGTGATAAGTGTATCCGTAAGGGATGGGTAGTGCCAAGATTTAGTTGGTGTTGACACAAACCGGATCACAGTTAACCTGATTTAGATAATTAACAAATAAATATATGATATGATCTAATACGACACATCGAGCTCAAGACAGAACATCTCCTGATCGAGACAAGATGTCATCTACAAGCTGTATCTTTGCTAATGTACTTGGTCTCGAGTTTGTAATCTTTCATTTTATTGAGTCTAAAAATTATGTACGTTGAGTCACACTGATCATCTCAACCCATAATCATACTTTTTTAAGCTCCACCATACCAAAATAGACCAACTCCTAAACAAACCAAATCAATGCTATTCATATAGAGCTTCTGGCCCAGGGAACACAGAGGTCGGGCAAAACTCTGTCTAAGACAGAGTTCGGGCCGAATTCCGCTACCTGAATTTCAGTACCCTAATTTTTAGGGCCTGCTTGATACAAGCTGTCCAACGTTCAAAAATTTGAATTCTTGGGACATAATTCGGGCTGAACTCTGCCTCCCCAGAGTAGTATAAATAGAGCTTGAATTTTCTCATTTAAAATCATCTCTTACCTTCAAATATTCAAGCTTTCTAAGCTCTACTACTCCAAGCCTCATTCTTCCATATCTTCTAAGCCACAACTCTCCTTAGCCCAAGGTGCTCAGTGTGATATCAGCTAGAAGTTGTGTGCAAGAGTGAAAAAAGTCACTTGAAAAATTCAAGTTTCGTTTTCCGCGAAGTTGAAGTGTTCGAGCGCTTCGATCTAAAAGCTCGTATTTTGTAAAGAAGTTTTCGCGCTCTTCGGACTAAAGGCACATGGTGTATACTATTTCACAAATAGTGGATTTCAATCCTGAACAAGTGTTTTCAGGCCTGGACTAGTCCTCCACGAGGGAAACCAGGTTAAATCGTTGTGTTTGCGTGTACTCTTCTGATCTCTCTTAATTTTTGCATTACTACTCTTATTATATATTCTCTTGATAGTTGCTTTCTGGACTTGGTATAGAGTTGAATTTTTAATTGGTTATTATTGATACAAACTCTATTTACCCCCCTCTAGAGTTGCCTACCTGTTACTTTAATTGGTATCAAAGCAAGGACTCTATTGTTAGGCTTAACATCCTTAGAGTAGATCCTTATTTATTTGTGTATGGCATCGTATTCCTCCTCCTCAAATAAAGAGGATTTTACTTCTATTAATATGGCCAATCATGTTTCTTCTAAATGCAAGAAATGCTCAAAGTGGAAAGCTATGGCTAAACAATCCTTAGAGAATCTTGAGGACTTTCATCCTACAAATAAAGAACTTTCAGAAAAGGTCATTCATTTAGAATAATCTAATGAGTTTTTGAGAAATAAAAACAATGATTTATTATCTAGACTTGACTCTCAAAACTCATCTTGTGTTTCTTTAAAGAGTTTGAATGATTATTTAATTTTGAAAATCAAATCTCTTTCCTCATCATTAGAAGATCTTAAGAAGCAAACACATGAGCTACATCATTTGCATGATACTTCTATGGAGTCTTTCAAGAAACAAAATGATGATTTTATTTCTAGAATTGCTTTATTTGAAAAAGAGAATTATGCTTTAAATGCTAAACTTGATTCTCTTACGTGTTTGCATAATGATTTGCTATTAGAACATGATATTCTTAAGACCAAATCCATGCGTGCTCACTCTAGAGATATTCATTATTCTAGTATGTCATATGTTCATAATCATGCTCATTCCGATACATATGCACACACTAGTATTAGGTGCTTCTATTACTCTCGCATTGGACACATGAGTGTAACATGTCCTATTCGTAGGAGTTTTTCTACCAATGCTAGAGTAAATAGTATATGGGTCCCTAAAGTTAACAAATGTGGATCCAAGTTTATTTGGATATCAAAGTCTTCGCCTAATGTTGTAGGTGGAGCTACTTGTATCGGGACATAGCATCGATGAGCATGTTGGTGGTTGCAAAGCTCAAAGGTCATCTTCCAAGTAATTGCACCAATACAAGTGTGGCCACTAGAGCCACTTTGGTAACATGCTAAACGATTCTCTTTAAATAGTTTATATTTGTAGAATCTAGCTTGTTTCTCTTGATATCTTGCTACTAGCTCACATTGACATCCTTTAGTTGCTTATTATATAAATCAATGTGAGATATAATACTAGCATGCTTAGTTAATTTTTTTATTATTTCTTTTATCTAGCATGACTAGTTACATAGCTTAAATGATTAGTTCACACTATGTAGTTTATCACTCATTTTTTATTAGTGTGACACATTTATATATGCATGCTCGTTATTCCTAATCTTTATTTATAAAGCATGCATATCACTCTAGTCCATAGGCCCTTGGTTTTGATTTGAGTTAATTTTAACTCCTCGTCTTTAAATTTTTTGAGATAGTTACTTCTTGCCGATTTGTATTTAATATGTCATATTTTCTTAATCGGTATTTGTGAATATATGTGCTTAGCACAAGCGTCTTATACTTCCATTTTAACCTTGTGCTTACATAATATATTCATTATTGATTTTCATGTTTTATTTCGATTAAACCCCTTATGAATCAATTATGTATTTGCCTAATAAAGCCTATTTATACGTGTTTTGAATCTGTGATTGTTTTTCAAATATTCATTAAGGATACACGACTATATTCATTAAATCTCCATTTGTATATAGATCATGTATTTCTTATACTGATATATATATATTTTTTGTATAAATAACTTTTTATGGGCATGAGTTAAGCTCCAGTTTTATATTGTTTTGAAGAATATTTAATTATACTTGCTTCTTTCAAACTTGTGCTTATCCCATAATTTAGCTATTGATCCCTTGACCAAATTTGTGTATCTCTTCTTGAATTAATTAGCTTCTTCCTTAAAGTCTTCTTTTGATGATATCTTCTTGGCTTCTTTTTGGTTGACTTTATGGATACATGTCTTTTAATTGATTTTTGATCTTTTTATGTCTGCCTATTTGTGATATATATATATATATATATATATATATATATATATATATATATATATATATATATATATATATATATATATATATATATATTAAAAAAATATGTTAATGATTCCTAACTTCTGATATTTATTTGTTTTAAGGATGTTGAGAGAAAATGTTTATTAGTATCTTGCTCATGACTATTTAAGGAAGTCCTTTTAAGGATCACATGATTTTGTGTTTTACCTTGCTTGTTAATTTTACCTCCTTAATTAGTGCACACTTTCTAGTCTATTTCTTTATATTTCACTATGGTGCACTATGAAAGTTTAAAAAATTGTGTCTCTTACTATCTTTAGCTCTTAATTAGCTTTATTGATCTTAATGATCTTTATTTGCTCATTCCTTGGACATATGTTTCTTTTGAATTATTGTTGTCCAATGATGTTTTTGCAGCACATAAGAATACATGTAATTGATACATCATATTTCTTATGTCTGTAGCTACTATAGGTTAAGCTTTTGTGTTGAGATTTTTTATTTCTAGAGAATACACTTTCATAATGGCTATAATTTGCATTCCCTAGATCAATCTATTATTTCATTATCTTGGGTTAATGTCACGACCCGCACCCTAAAGTAAGGGCACGAGACGTGAATACGTCCAGCCTACGCCGCAGTGTTGGCGGTAGAACGCTGTCCTAGGTCACAACATCTAACAGTATATATATCTCAACATTTTATACTCCCCGAATGAGGGTGACATAGCAATAGAAACTCAATCACAACTAAGGAAGATATAGCACGATATAAAATAGAACTCAAGGAATAAAATAGATGAAAACAGTAGTCTAAGATAATCCCAACAATACAAGGTCTCAGATAAAAGAATAAATACAAAACTGATCTCCAAAATAGAGTCTAACTAGAACATGATCCAACTACATAAAGATAATAGCCTAACTATCTAGTCTAGGCAATCGGGGGAAAGTCCTCAGCTACTGCTGGATCCTCCTGAGGGTACAGCTCACAGGTGTCATCTAGGGCTGCCCCGTAGTAGGTGTCCAGGCAGGCCTCCTCCTCGTCCTCTGTAATATTTTCAATAGGTCCAGTCAGGACAAGAGCGAGTACAGTACATCTCAACAGATCATAGCAGGTTAGAAAATATAAACATGCAGTAGAGTAAAATACAGGATCTGAAGAAATACAGTATGTAACAAGAGAGAGAACTGTAACAGAAATATCTACTATAAATAGAGAACTAACCGTGGCTAGTGAGTCAGAGTACGAGATAGTACATGTGAACAGGACAGATTTGCACAGGATGTCGAGGTGCACAGGAATCTACACTACAATGGAATTGTTCACACGACTACTAGCACTCCCCCGTATCCCCAATCAATATACAAGGATCTAAACAGGTTATGTTATTGCACAGGATATCACATGGGGGCCCATATAGGGTGCACATGATAGTATACATGGGGGCTCCGTGAACATGAGAGTATAAGATTCACAGGAGTGCACATGCAATGAAAACACAAGAGTACACGATGAAAGTGAAATGCACATGACACAATGTACCCGATGCTCCCGAGGGAGATAACATCGCATGAGAAGATCCATATAGTACTAATCCGTGATAATGTCGTGACAGCATCAAGTATAGTAATCTAAAGTACGAATATAATTCTAAGCAGGATATGAAATGATCAGAGAATGTACTCGCCTGTAACTGAGTGTCTGATATGAATCGTACTGTCCAAGGAGGGGTGTCTGGCTCCTAATCAGAACAGCACAAGTCACAACAAGTCCAGAATAGTGTAATGCAGTCCTACTATGCATTCTACATGATTCTAGGTCAATCTAGGCCAAAGTCAACTCTTGGTCAACTTTGGTCAACCCTAGAAGTCAAACTAGGCCAATCTAGTCGAATTAAGTCTAAACTAGTCTAGTTAGCACTCCTACACCTTACTAGGTCAAACCAGTAATACATTTACACAATTAGATATTCCTATACCTAATTATTTACAAAACTCTATTAACTTATATAGAAACACAACCATCATTACATTATATATATATAGATACATACACATGAACTAACACTAAGTATACCCAGGCTAAATACTATAGGTATTCTCATAGACATGCATCACACATAAGTACACAAGTATACACATTCTACATGACATTTCACACACCATGCACATAGGTATAGTCATAATATAGACTGTGCATTAGGTGTCTAGGCTACATGATAAATCTGAAATTGAAATCAGTGAGCAATAATAGTGCACATGTGTGTGTGTGTGCCAATATGATTATGTACAAACAGTGAAGAAGAGAAAAAATGTGTGTGTGTGGTGTGTTATCAATTGCCCAAGGAACTAGACTGTGAGGAGGGACACAGGAAAATAGTGAAACAAGAGGACAGTGGGGTGAAGGGTGTCTGTGCTAAAGTAAAAATTGGAACTATCTAACAGTCCTAATGATTAGTTAACAGTGAAGAACCACAGTTACGAAAAACAGTGAAGAATGAAGAGAAGACTGTGTGTGTGTGTCACCAGTGTTTACAGGAATTCAAGTGTGTGTATTTGGATACATATCAAAGTGCAGGAGTCATAATGTGACAGTGTACAGGAAAGATAAGTGTGACAGTGTGCAGGAATCTTAGGAGAGCATGTATGCAGACAAACACTTAATGAAAAAGGCAAGGAAATCAGTTAAAATCAATCTCAGGTTTGACAAAACTGGAATTGAACTCAGTCTTAAAATAGGAAGAGGGGATGGACACCAAATCATGTCTTGCTAAACTCAGGTTTTACATGACCAAAACCAAACCCAGTTTTATCTTCAAAATAATGCCAGTTGAAACATACACAACAGTGACCATATATGACAGTTAGTTGAAAATATAGGAGGGGAACCACATTCAACTCAACTAATAATGAATATCAAGTTAACAAAGAAGGAAGGAAAGGAGGGAATCAATATTGAAAACTGAGATTCAACTCAGGTTGGTCATAACAGTCCTAGGTTATGTTTCCTACAGGATATGCATCACCATATCACAAAAACCTTACTTGGACAGTTAACAAGAATTCCCAGGTTTCAGCACCCAAAACCCCATCAATCCACTCCAAAAGACACACACAGGTACATAACAAATAGGAGCATAGGCTAGAGCTCTAAAACATGCATTTAACAATGATTGGCAGGTTAAATCATCAATCAAAGCTCAATATTGAAATCTGGGAACAAGGACTGATACCATATTTCAGGAAAATAGAAAAATGGCAGTTTTAATAATGAAATTGATTTAAAATGTGAGTACAGAGGTTGGTAACATTTAATTACAAAAAGTGCATGCTACACAAGTTGTTTGTGTCCACGAAATTGGACACAAACGTGTCCACACAAGACCGTGCACAAAATAGTGCATAATGAGCTGTGTCCTCGTGCACGTGTGTACGAGTCTCGTGTACACAAAACAGCACGAGTTAGGCCACGTGCTCGTGTCCCCACCTAGCATAGGTCTAGGTGTCCACGTCCAAGTGTCTGTATATTGGCCTCGTGTCGTCGTGTCAGATATATAAACCCGTATCAGAAGCAAAAGAACACACAGCACAAAACATAGAGGAACTCGTGCGTCGAGGATTTCTCACTCGAAATGCCACGTGGGCACACGAAACTTGACACATGGAGTGTCAGTGGGTGCCCCGAGGCTCCCACAATGTTTCGTGTCCAGAAGGTTCGTGTCGTGTCCGCTACAGGGCCCGATAGGCAGGGGATCCCTGTAGCAGCGCGCGGCCGTGTGCGCGCGCGTGTCCACAACATCAAAACGACACACCACGACACGAAATCTATGAAACGAAGACAAAAATCAATAAACAAGAATAAAAACCTAATTCCTATTCAAAAACAATGGGTTATCTCGATCGACAGGCCCTCTGTGGCATTATGTCGAACACCTAGCCAGTGTACTGATACGTGTCCAGAACGGACACGAATCATCCGACACTGGACATGAAACCTATCCAGACATTAGGGGGACCCTTAGGGCTTCCTATTGGTGAAGACTACATGAAATTTCATTGAGATTTGAAGAAGATACCTCCTTGTGAAACTTCAATGGAAAAAGTCCTTTGCTAGCTCCTTGCTTGGTATCCCAATCACTTCTAATCAATTCCAAACTGAACCAAAACATTCGTAACAGCAAGAAGAACAACATTAGGAATTAATGTAACTAATTTGGGGATTTTAGGACCTATAATGGAATTATAATGAATTTATTAAGATAAGAACTCACCTCCTTGAAAATAGGGGTCTTCCTAAAGAAAAGAGGCAACCCTAGATTTGGGAGGGGTTTTATATGGTGGGAATCCCTATGTTGATGGTGTGGCCAGCCACTAGGGCTTGGGGTTAGGGTTTAGTCATATGGTTGGGCCTTGGGCCAAGCTACAAAGCTTAATGTAGATTAACTTAAACAAGGTTCTAAAACCACAAGTCATGACTTATGACTTCTAATCCTATTCTAAAATGACTTAAACCAAGTGCTAGGCTAGGTTAGACTAGAGTCACTTGACCTAACCATGGCCCACTAACTAGGGTTAGCTTCTAGGTAGGTCTACAAAGTCAACACTAGTCAAAAGTTAACATAGTCAAACAATTTCAAATAAATTCCTAAAAATTCCTATAAATTCTAATTAATTCTAATAAATTTAAAATACCCCAAAAATGACAAAAATACCCTCACACTAAAAATGTGGTAGTGACAAATCTACCCTCCTTAAAAGAATTTCGTCCTCGAAATTGAAAGGCAAAATGCAACTGATGAGAAGGATAGAAAGTATACCTCACGGTCCAAAAAGATAAGGGTACCGCTCGCGCATCTCATCCTCCCGCTCCCAGGTAGACTCTCCTGGAGAATGATACCTCCATGCGATGCGTACCAAAGGAATCACCTGGTTCCTCAGAACCTTCTCCCGTCGATCCAGAATCTCCACAGGCTGCTCTGGATAGCTGAGAGAAGGCCCCACCTCAATCTCCGAATGATCGAGCACATGGCTAGGGTCAGCCACGTACCTTCTCAACTATGATGCATGGAATACGTTGTGGACTCCCACAAGTGCAGGCGGTAAGTCTAGCCTGTAAGCCACGTCATCGACTCTTCCGCTGATAACGAAAGGGTCGATGAAGCGCGGGCTAAGCTTTCTGCCTCCACCAAAACGTATCGTACCACGAGTCAGAGATATCCTCAAGAAAACCTGGTCTCCGACCTAATCACAAGCAAGGTTTCAATTAATATAATAACAAACATGATCAAAAATCACAAACAAACAACCTAAATCTAATCCTACTCTAATCTGTACCTCAAACTCCAAGGGTCTCCGGTGGCTATCGGCCCAATGCCGTTGTCTGTCCTGCGCCACGCGAAGTCTGTCCCTGATGAGCTTCACCTTCTCGGCCGCATCCACAATCATCTCTGGCCCCAGCAAAGCTCGCTCACCAATATCATCCCAGGATAAGGGTGTACGGCACCTACGCCCTTACAGAGCCTCGAAAGGCGACATCTCGATGCTGGCTTGGAAACTATTGTTATAGACAAACTCTACCAAATGAAGATGATCCTCCCAAGAACCTCCAAAGTCCAGAACGCACGTCCACAGCATATCCTCAAGGGTCTGAATAGTCCGCTCCGACTGTCCGTCCGTCTGGGGGTGGTATGCAGTACTGAACTTGAGCTGAGTGCCCAAGCTGGTCTGTAGACTCCTCCAGAAATGGGAAGTAAAACGGCTATCCCGATTTGAGACGATGCTGACCGGAACTCCGTGGATCCTGACTATCTGCCGTATATACATCTCCGCCAGCCTCTCTGTAGACGTACCCACCTTGAATGGCAAGAAGTAGGCCGATTTGGTCAACCTATCAACGATGACCCAAATCGCATCTTTCCCTCCTGGAGTACACGGCAATCCTGATACGAAGTCCATCGTGATATGCTCCCATTTCCACTCGGGAATGGACAGCGGCTGTAACAATCCATCGGGCCTCTGTCTCTCTGCCTTGACCTGCTGACAGACCAAGCACCTAGCTACGAAGTAGGACACCTCCCGCTTCATTCTTGACCACCATACATGCTTCCGCAGATTTCGGTACATCTTGTTGGCACCCGGGTGTATAGAGTACTGAGATCTGTGGGCCTCCTGCATAATCTGCTCTCTGAGCTCCCCGCTAGGCACACATAACCTGGCACCGTGCCTCAGGGCACCATCCTCTGCAAGTGAAAATTCAGGATCCCCCACTCCTATACTGATCTGCTCTCTGATACTCTGCAAAGCCACATCCTCGAACTGGGCCGCCTTGATCCTGTCCATCAAGTCTGACTGAATCTACAACCCCCATAGCTGCATCTGCACTCCCGGCACGATCACCTCAATCCCAAGGCTCTCCAAGTCGGCAAGCAAATGCCGATCCATAGTCAAAAATATGGTTGTCGGATACCTGCTCAAGGCATCGACAACCACGTTGGCCTTCCCTGGGTGGTACTGAAGTAGGATGTCAAAATCCTTCATCAACTCCAGCCATCTGCGCTGTCTCATGTTCAACTCCTTCTGAGTGAACACATACTTAAGACTCTTGTGATCTGTGAAGATCTCCACCCTCTCACCATACAGATAATGCTTCTACAGCTTCAAAGCAAAAATCACTGCTGCCAGCTCCAGGTCGTGGGTAGGGTAGTTCTTCTCATGGGGACGTAACTGCCTGGAAGAATAGGCAATTACCTTCCCGTGCTGCTGCAACACACAACCCAGCCCCTTCCCTGAAGCATCACTATAAATAGTAAATCCACCTGATCCTGAAGGCAACGTCAGAATCGGAGCTATCGTCAGCCGCTTCTTCAACTCATCAAAAGCTGCCTGACACTCCTCTGACCAAACATACTCAGCATCCTTCCTGGTCAACCGTGTCAACGGCTCTACGATCCGGGAGAAATCCTGCACGAATCTCCTGATCTCTGCAACTGAAGTCGGCGCTGCCCATGCCTCAACTGCTACAATCTTCTTGGGGTCAACTGAGATTCCATCTCCAGTCACCACGTGCCCCAAGAAATCCACCCGGTCTAGGAAGAACTCACATTTGGAGAGCTTTCCGTAAAGTTGCTCCTTCCTGAGAATCTCCAGCACTATCCTCAAATGCTCCTCGTGCTCCTCCTCAGTCTTGGAATATATCAAGATATCATCAATAAACACTACTACAAACTGATCCAGATACTGATGGAACACCTTGTTCATAAGGTTCATAAACACTGCAGGTGCATTGGTTAGCCCAAACGGCATAACCAAAAACTCGAACTGTCCATACCGCGTCCTGAAAGCGGTCTTAGGAATATCCTCCCTCTTCACCTTCACCTGGTGATATCCCGACCTCAGATCAATCTTGGAAAATACCCGAGCTCCGCTCAACTGGTCAAATAGATCGTCGATCCACGACAGTGGGTATTTGTTCTTGATCATGAGGTTGTTGAGTGCCCTATAGTCAATACACATGCGTACTAACCCATCCTTCTTCGGTACGAACAATACTGGTGCACCCCATGGCGACGAACTCGAGCGGATGAAGCCCTTGTCCTGTAGCTCATCCACCTGCTTCTTCAGCTCCACCAGCTCGCTGTTGTTCACCCGATAGACATGCTGAGAAATGGGCTCCACTCCTGGAACCAAGTCTATCGAGAACTCAATGTCCCTGTCTGGTGGCAGTCCCGATAACTCTTTCGGGAAAACATCTATGTACTCTGCTATCAAGGGGTGTGGAATCGTCTGCTCCTCGACCGAGACTCCACAGAAGACTCTGCTGCTCTGCTCTGCCTGACGTCTGGAGCACTCGAACTCTGGCTCCCCCGGCGCTCTGAACAGATCTCTACCCTATCTGTAATCAATGCTGGCGTGGTGCCTGCTCAACCAATCCATACCTAGTACTATATCGTAGTTCGGCAATGGCATTACGAGCAGGCTCACCTCCAACTTACGGCCTCCCAAAACTACTCTCCGACCCTTACAAACATCACTCACGAGGATAATACCACCCCCGATCGTGATCTTGTAAGTCCTAGGCAACGATTCAGCTATGATACCGTGTCTAATCGCAAAGGATACTGAAATGAAGCTATACGATACACCGGAATCAAACAATGCAAATGCTGGACTGGAGTCGAGGAGAATCGAACCTGCAATCAGCTCTCCAGTCACCTCCGCATCTCCAGCTGCCATGGCGAAAGCTCGCCCCTGCTGGCCTCCCCTGGCCTGCTGCTGGTGTTGGACAAACCTCTGCTGCTGAGTCGGCAGGGCTGGGCCCCGCTGCTGACCTGCTGGAGCTCTGGCTCTACCTCCCTGAGCTGCTCGTCCCACAGACCTAGGACAATCCCTCATCTGGTGATCTGCTGCTCCGTAAAAGAGGCACTTCCCGAGCCTCTTCCTGCACTCATTCCATCCATGCCCTGGCTTCTTACAGAAGGCACAACTGACTGTCTGCCTGGGTGCCTGATGCTGAAATTGCTGCTGGTGAGCCGACCTCTGCTGAATCGGCTGCGACTGAAGCTGCCTGGGCTGCTGAAACTGAACATGAGGCCTCTTGGCCTGGCTCCCGCTATTGCTACTGCCCCCAGCTGGGTCTCTCCCTCTCTTGAGCCTAAGCTCAAGATCATCCTCAGCTAGCAGGGCTCCCGTCAAGATCTCCTCAAATGTAGCATCTCTGTTCCCCTTGGTCAGGGACTTGACCTCCTTGACCAGACCCTTCCGGAACCTCTGGGCCTTCGCCGTCTCGCTCAACCCCTCAACAAACCTGCCGAGACGACCAAACTCTCCAGCATACTCCCCAACTGAGAGGCTCCCCTGGACCAAGCTCTCAAACTGTGTCTCCAAGGCTCTGACTGCTGAATCTGGAAAGAACTTCTTCTTGAAGAAGCCCCTGAACTGCTTCCAAGTCTGCCCCGGTACCCCCACCCTGGGGTCCGACTGATACCAGGTGCGAGCAAGATCTCGCATCCGGCTAGCTGCGGCCTCGATCTGAAGGTCTGCTGGAATCCTGGCCAAGCGGAAGATCTCCTCCATATGCTCGATCCACTCGTCGGCATACAGGATCCCCTCTGTCCCCATGAAGTCTCTGGGGTTCATCTTCTGAAACTGCTCGATCCCTGGTGTCCTCTGCTGCTGCACCTCCGGTCGAGCTGCGGCTGTCGTGACGGCCAACTCCATGCCTCTGTCCTGCCGAGCCTGCTGTCGGTCCATGAACTGCTGGAAATATGCGAACATCTGAGCTGCGTCCATATGTCCTGGAGGCGGTGGCGGCAAGAAAGGATCCTCTGGAATGACCGGGTCCTGCCTCCCAGTCGGTGGATGCATACCCCCTGCTGCGACTACCGAGGTCTCAACACGAGCTGAGGTGGCAGGAGCTGCAGTCCCTTGGCCTCGCCGTGCTGGCTGAGAGGTAGCAGTCCCCTCTATAGCATCTTCATGGGTGGCACGCTGCAATCGAGTCTCTACCATCCTGAAGATAGACAAACAAGAGTATCATTTTCTGAGAAAGAAGCGAAATAACAAAGGCGGACAATTTATAATTCAAAGGATCAGCTGACAAAAGGATTTAGATGGCAATAAAAGAAATTTCCCTAAAGTGATTGAGTATCTTAAAAATAATGTCCTATATCCTATAGCAGGCTGCAGTGTTACTCTAGTTCGAGTACCACTACACTTCTAGTCTAGACCTGCATGGGCCACCACTAAAAATGTGTCACGACCCGCACCCTAAAGTAAGGGCACGAGACGTGAATACGTCCAGCCTACGCCGCAGTGTCGGCGGTAGAACGCTGTCCTAGGTCACAACATCTAACAGTATATATATCTAAACAGTTTATACTCCCCGAATGGGGGTAACATAGCAATAAAAACTCAATCACAACTAAGGAAGATATAGCACGATATGAAATAGAACTCAAGGAATAAAATAGATGAAAACAGTAGTCTAAGATAATCCCAGCAATACAAGGTCTCAGATAAACGAATAAATACAAAACTGATCTCCAAAATAGAGTCTAACTAGAATATGATCCAACTACATAAAGATAATAGCCTAACTATCTAGTCTAGGCAGTCGGGGGAAAGTCCTCAGCTACTGCTGGATCCTCCTGAGGGTCCAGCTCACAGGTGTCATCTAGGACTGCCCCGTAGTAGGTGTCCAGGCAGGCCTCCTCCTCGTCCTCTTTAATATTTTCAACAGGTCCAGTCAGGACAGGAGCGAGTACAGTACATCTCAACAGATCATAGCAGGTTAGAAAATATAAACATGCAGTAGAGTAAAATACAGGATCTGAAGAAATACAGTATGTAACAAGAGAGAGAACTGTAACAGAAATATCTATTATAAATAGAGAACTAACAGTGGCTAGTGAGTCAGAGTACGAGATAGCACATGTGAACAGGACAGATTTGCACAGGATATCGAGGTGCACAGGAATCTACACTACAATGGAATTGTTCACACGACTACTAGCACTCCCCCGTATCCCCAATCAATACACAAGGATCTAAACAGGTTATGTTATTGCACAGGATATCACATGGGGGCCCATATAGGGTGCACATGATAGTATACATGGGGGCTCCGTGAACATGAGAGTACAAGATTCACAGGAGTGCACATGTAATGAAAGCACAGGAGTACACGATGAAAGTGAAACGCACATGACACAATGTACCCGATGCTCCCGAGGGGGATAACATCGCATGAGAAGATCCATATAGTACTAATCCATGATAATGTCATGACAGCATCAAGTATAGTAATCTAAAACAGGAATATAATTCTAAGCAGGATATGAAATGATCAGAGAATGTACTCGCCTGTAACTGAGTGTCTGATATGAATCATACTGTCCAAGGAGGGGTGTCTGGCTCCTAATCAGAACAGCACAAGTCACAACAAGTCCAGAATAGTGTAATGCAGTCCTACTATGCATTCTACATGATTCTAGGTCAATCTAGGCCAAAGTCAACTCTTGGTCAACTTTGGTCAACCCTAGAAGTCAAACTAGGCCAATCTAGTCCAATTAAGTCTAAACTAGTCTAGTTAGCACTCCTACACCTTACTAGGTCAAACCAGTAATACATTTACACAATTAGATATTCCTATACCTAATTATTTACAAAACTCTATTAACTTATATAGGAACACAACCTTCATTACATTATATATATATAGATACATACACATGAACTAACACTAAGTATACCCAGGCTAAATACTATAGGTATTCTCATAGACATGCATCACACACAAGTACACAAGTATACACATTCTACATGACATTTCACACACCATGCACATAGGTATAGTCATAATATAGACTGTGCATTAGGTGTCTAGGCTACATAATAAATCTATAATTGAAATCAGTGAGCAATAATAGTGCACATGTGTGTGTGCCAATATGATTATGTACAAACAGTGAAGAAGAGGAAAAATGTGTGTGTGTGGTGTGTTATCAATTGCCCAAGGAACTAGACTGTGAGGAGGGACACAGGAAAATAGTGAAAAAAGAGGACAGTGGGGTGAAGGGTGTCTGTGCTAAAGTGAAAACTGGAACTATCTAACATCCCTAATGATTAGTTAACAGTGAAGAACCACAGTTAGGAAAAACAGTAAAGAAGGAAGAGAAGACTGTGTGTGTGTGTCACCAGTGTTTACAGGAATTCAAGTGTGTGTATTGGGATACATATCAAGGTACAGGAGTCATAATGTGACAGTGTGCAGGAAAGATAAGTGTGACAGTGTGCAGGAATCTTAGGAGAGCATGTATGCAGACAAATACTTAATGAAAAAGGCAAGGAAATCAGTTAAAATCAATCTCAGGTTTGACAAAACTGGAATTGAACTCAGTCTTAAAATAGGAAGAGGGGATGGACACCAAATCATGTCTTGCTAAACTCAGGTTTTACATGACCATAACCAAACCCAGTTTTATCTTCAAAATAATGCCAGTTGAAACATACACAACAGTGACCATATATGACAGTTAGTTGAAAATATAGGAGGGGAACCACATTCAACTCAACTAATAATGAATATCAAGTTAACAAAGAAGGAAGGAAAAAAGGGAATCAATATTGAAAACTGAGATTCAACTCAGGTTGGTCATAACAGTCCCAGGTTATGTTTTCTACAGGATATGCATCACCATATCACAAAAACCTTACTTGGACAGTTAACAAGAATTCCCAGGTTTCAGCCCCCAAAACCCCATCAATCCACTCCAAAAGACACATACAGGTACATAACAAATAGGAGCATAGGCTAGAGCTCTAAAACATGCATTTAACAATGATTGGCAGGTTAAATCATCAATCAAAACTCAATGTTGAAATCTAGAAACAAGGACTGATACCATGTTTCAGGAAAATGGAAAAATAGCAGTTTTAATAATAAAATTGATTTAAAATATGATTACAGAGGTTGGTAACATTTAATTACAAAAAGTGCATGCTACACAAGTTGTTTGTGTCCACAAAATTGGACACAAACGTGTCCACAAAAGACAGTGCACAAAACAGTGCATAATGAGCTGTGTCCTCGTGCATGTGTGCACGAGTCTCATGTACACAAAACAGCACGAGTTGTGCCACGTGCTCGTGTCCCCACCTAGCATAGGTCTAGGTGTCCACGTCCAAGTGTCTGCACATTGGCCTCGTGTCGCCGTGTCAGATATATAAACCCGTATCAGAAGCAAAAGAACACACAACATAGAACATAGAGGAACTCGTGCGTCGAGGATTTCTCACTCGAAACGCCACATAGGCACATGAAACTTGACACATGGAGTGTCAGTGGGTGCCCCGAGGCTCCCACAAAGTTTCGTGTGCAGAAGGTTCATGTCGTGTCCGCTACAGGGTCCGATAGGCAGGGGATCCCTGTAGCAGCGCGCTGCCGTGTGCGTGCGCGTGTCCACAACATCAAAACGACACACCACGACACGAAATCTATGACACGAAGACAGGAATCAATAAACAAGAATAAAAACCTAATTCCTATTAAAAAACAATGGGTTATCTCGATCGACAGGCCCTCTGTGGCATTATGTCGAACACCTAGCCAGTGTACTGATACGTGTCCAAAACGGACACGAATCATCCGACACTGGACACGAAACCTATTCAAACATTAGGGGACCCTTAGGGCTTCCTATTGGTGAAGACTACATAAAATTTCATTGAGATTTGAAGAAGATACCTCCTTGTGAAACTTCAATGGAAAAAGTCCTTTGCTAGCTCCTTGCTTGGTATCCCAATCACCTCTAATCAATTCCAAACTGAACCAAAACATTCATAACAGCAAGAAGAACAGCATTAGGAATTAATGCAACTAATTTGGGGATTTTAGGACCTATAATGGAATTATAATGAATTTATTAAGATAAGAACTCACCTCCTTGAAAATAGGGCTCTTCCTAAAGAAAAGAGGCAACCCTAGATTTGGGAGGGTTTTATATGGTGGGAATCCCTATGTTGATAGTGTGGCTGGCCACTAGGGCTTGGGGTTAGGGTTTAGTCATATGGTTGGGCCTTGGGCCAAGCTACAAAGCTAAATGTAGATTAACTTAAACAAGGTTCTAAAACCACAAGTCATGACTTATGACTTCTAATCCTATTGCTAAAATGACTTAAACCAAGTGCTAGGCTAGGTTAGAATAGAGTCATTTGACCTAACCATGGCCCACTAACTAGGGTTAGCTTCTAGGTAGGTCTACAAAGTCAACACTAGTCAAAAGTCAACATAGTCAAACAATTTCAAATAAATTCCTAAAAATTCCTATAAATTCTAATTAATTCTAATAAATTTAAAATACCCCAAAAATAACAAAAATACCCTCACACTAGAAATGTGGTAGTGACAGTTAATCTCAATACTTGGGAAAGAGATTAGTTATATTGTGTTTTCGTAAACATCTCTTTTGTTCTTTACTTGATGAGAGTCTAATTCATTTACTTGCTATCTTATACTCTTATTCTTGCTTAGTAAAGAGTCTATAAAGCATTTTGATTATTCAAAATATATTATCCTTAGTGTGAACTCTATGCTTAAGCAAGTATCTTTAGTGTTAGTGACTTAAGATTTAATTAGCATATTTTAATGGCCTACCTCATTAATCTTAACTAGTTATATGGCTTGCTTATTTATGATATATTGTTAAGCTATATAATTTGGTTCACTTTAACACATCTAGCTATTATTTTTTTAATCTATACATGATATGCTAGTTTACATAAACAAGATTTATGATTCACCTAGATGTTATTTGGATCCTATTTTAGATACATATGTTTGTTCTCTAAAAACTAGTTTTACAAATTCTTGATTAGATATTGTTTCTCTTGGAGGTTTATGATTCCTGCTTTAACTTTCTTCCATACTAGTCATTAGCAAGTATCTTTCAAATTCCTCTCACTTTTGAGTCATGATTTTATCATATTATCATTACATTTCTTTGGAATAAATTTGCAAACATTTAAATAATATTGACTCTTTTCTATATTTTCTATTGGTTTGTTTATATGATTTTTAGGTGAGATTTATGACGAATCATAATTATTTATTGGTTTACTTTATGAATGATCCTAATGATTGAGTAGTCTTAAATTATCTTATTATGTGATTATCAAGCTAATTTATTACTCTACTTTGATTGCCACATATGGACCTTTGCTATTTGCACTTTATGGGTCATTAATTTACCATTAACAAGATTTGGTTTTTACCCGTTGATGGGTACATATATGGTAAAAAATACCTAGTCCATGCAAAGTAATAAATTGGTTGATTCGTTCTTAAATTAGATAATCATGGACATGATTTTTGACTTTTAATTTTTTTTGCTATATTGTGATTCTCATCATGATTGTTTTAATGGACCTTATTTCTTTTCATGATGACCTTCTTCTCAAAAGGTAACATGATTGTTTTAATGGACCTTATTTCTTTTCATGATGACCTTCTTCTCAAAATGTATGTTATCTTTTGATTAAATGTGCTTAATTGGAATATTATTTTGGCTATTAATTGGATATCTCTTCTTAACTAAAGATGATATTATTCATTTTATGATGATCTTATAGCCTTATATGCATTGAGCAAAGGGGAAAAAAATCCATAGTTGATTTACCCCTAGATCTTGAAGTTATCATTTTTTATGCTATAAGTTCTTTGGATCTAGATACACATATTTTGTGGGGGAGCACAGTAATTTGTCCAATTCATTTATACCCATTAATATGTCGTATACCTAGTTCATCATGGACCCATATTCTCTTCAATTTCATATCTCATTGAGGTCATGATATTTTTTTATTTTGAAGGGTTTTTGAGAGTGTATACAATTATCTTTATTATTTTATCTCTCTTATACAGGTTAAATAAGTCATCTTGTTAATATTAACTTGATGACTATTGTGCTTTCATTGATTTGGCTTTTTGAGGACTTACTCAAAACTTATGATTTGTATCAACATTGGTACTACTTTAAGGGGGAGCATTCAAGTCGACTAAATTTCTCATTCTCAAGTATTTTTTTTCTCCTTTACCTTCATGTTTATCTAAAGGGTATTCATATAGCATGATAAGGTAATTGAGTTCATATGCATGAATTTTGGATAAGAAAATAGATTTGCAAATAATGAGATCATTTTATATCAATTGCTCTATTATACATTGATCATTGTTTTATTTTGTTCCACTATTTATCTGTGGACAATTGTGACTATCATAGTTTCATTGAACAATATTTCTAGTTTATAGATTTCACTTGATATCAAGTTTATGTGATTCAATATCTCAATTGGTATCTTTCTTCTTTGATATCTATTATTTACCATTCTCATGGCTTTTGACTAAAATCCTTTATTTCATAATTCTCTTCCAAAACTAGAGTAATATTTCATATCATACTATATTTTTGGATGTCTTTCTCGGATTTTTATATTGATAAACTATATGCTGATTATTTTCAAATTCTTTCAGTTTTATCAACTATTTGTGTTTTGACAAGCTATTTTCATTTTGATACTCTACATTTGGTATGTAGTTTCTATGCATGTCTACACACTACTCCCATTGTTCTTCATTTAGTATATATTGGTCATGAATGTCCATGCCTTTCTCATGCTCTGATTCATTTATATAAGATTGATTTCATTTTCTATCCTTTTATGGGGGAGCTTTACATTGTGTCTACTTTGCTAAGTGACAAAAAGGGAAGAAACATGTGATGTGATATTTTATGTGATTGTATATGCATATTTGTCATAAATTTGTGTACAAGAACAGGAATATTATATTGCAGGGGAGCCATGACATATCTACAAATTTTCTCTCCTTCAATATGTGTCCAGGTATGAATATTGAGACATACAAATATCTTTTTGTCAATTATCAAAATGAAAGAGATTGTTGACCAAAACTGGATCACAGTCAACCTGATTTAGATAATTAACAAACTGATATATGATATGATCTAATACGACACATCGAGCTTAAGAAAGAACATCCCCTGATCGAGACAAGACGTCGTCTATAAATTGTGTCTTTGCTAATGTACTTGGTCTCGAGTCTGTAATCTTTCATTTTATTGAGTCTAGGAATTATGTACGTTGAGTCGTACTGATCATCTCAACCCATAATCATACTTTCCTATGCTCCACCATACCAAAATAGACCAACTCCTAACCAAACTAAACCAATGCTAGTCATATAGAGGTTCTGGCCCAGGGAACACAGAGTTCGGGCAGAACTCTGTATAAGGCAGAGTTCGGGCCGAACTCTGCCCCCTAATTTTTAGTACCCTAATTTTAGGGCATGCTTGGTACAAGCTGTCCAACGTTCAAAAATTTGAATTCTTTAGACAAAATTCGGGCTAAACTGTGCCTCGCCAGAGTAGTATAAATAGAGCTTGAATTCTCTCATTTCAAATCATCTCTTACCTTCAAATATTCAAGCTTTCTAAGCTCTACTAATCCAAGCATCATTCTTCCATATCTCCTAAGCCACAACTCTCCTTAGCCCAAGGTGCTCAGTGCGATATCAGTTAGAAGTTGTGTACAAGAGTGAAAGAAAAGTCACTTGAAAAATTCTAAGTTTTGCTTTCCGCGAAGTTGAAGTGTTCGAGCGCTTCGATCTAAAAGCTCGTGTTTTATAAAGAAGTTTGTGTGCTCTTCGGACTAAAGGCACATGGTGTACGCTATTTCACAAATAGTGGATTTCAATTCTAAGGAAGAGTTCTTAGGCCTGGACTAGTCCTCAACGAAGTAAACCAGGTTAAATCGCTGTGTTTACGTATGCTCTTCTGATCTCTCTTAATTTTCGCATTACTACTCTGATTATATATTCTCTTGATAGTTGCTTTCTAGTCTTGGTATGGAGTTAAATTTTTAATTGGTTATTACTGACACAAACTCTATTCACCCCCCTCTAGAGTTGCCTACACGTTACTTCAGTTGGGAGTTATACCTTGTTGAATATGATTTTTAGTGTCTCTTGATAATTTGGATTCAGATGATAATTACCAAACTCATGACAATTTAGTATTATATTGGACAAGCATTCGAAAAGTGTAAAATGGATGACTTGGTTGGTAACAACGGCATGGATTGTGTATCTAAATAGTAATTTGAATCAGTTGGATAAAATTTTTAAAATAAGTACAAATTTTTTAGTATCAATATTTAAAATTTATGGTAAAAAATGTGAATCATATATCAATTGACGATTGGGATTGGTTGGATAAAAGTCGTATATTGGACATCAATGACTTGGTTGCACAACTGAAAGTTTCTTGGAATATTTACTAATGACCCTCAAGATGTGGTGAGTTGTGCTCTTTGACCTAAAATAGTCCAAAACTAAATTGACCTTAGGTGGAAAATGGCTATTCATATGCATAGTTCAAAGATAATATCAATGAAGAAAAATTGAGTTTAACGTAATGGGTAGTTTTGTATATGTACATATATGCTTGAATGATTGAGGTGTATCAAGAAGTGACACACATTGACCTTTGGATATTTTAGTTGTATGAATAATGGTTGATCAACATATAGACTCATCGAATTACAATTATTTTACTTGATCCTTGTCATACAAACTAAGATGAAGTGATTGCTGATGTTTGATGATCTGTAGATTGGTTACGTAACACTGGGAATAATATAAGTAGATTTTTGTCTAAACCTGGTATAGTAAATATAAAATGTCCTTACGAGAAATTGATGAATGTTATGCAGATGAAGATAGTAGTTAACATGAATTGCTAAGTTGACCCAGATTTGGCTAGCTTGTCACAACTGAATATGATGTAGTCATATAGTCGGTATACCGAGAGGAGTCAAAGAAGCGATACTGGGCTTATAGGAGTCAAGTATTAGATCGGCATATCAACGACCTACAGTCGATATACTTATATATAGTGAATTTGTTCCAACAAGTTTTGGGGTCCAAAATTACTTCATACTATGTTCCGAAGATATATGGCTGGTATACTGTCGGTATACCGATGCATCATGTTCATGTTGGATTTGGGAATTGTTCAGATCTAAACTGATGTTAATCGATGATCTAGATTACTCATGACTTAGGGATTGCAAGGATATCCTATTAAAGGGTCGTTCCATGCCTTAACTTTGATGGGTTTGAAGTTTAAGGAGGCTTTGCTACGAGAGAGTCCTTGGAAGTCATTAAGAGAACCTAAAAAGAAGAACAAAAAGAACGTATTGGAGACCTCAGAAGAAAGGGTTTCACATTGTGTGTAATCATTTTAAGCTTTTCTTTCATTGATTAAATAAAATTATTTATCTCATTGTCCCGTAGAGTATGTCACGCTTTGATTCCGGAGGATTGATAAGTCACCACTGGGCGTGACATTGTACAAGCCTAAGTTTTGCTTGTACAAGGCACAATTTTGTACTTTAAGAAAATAAACTGAATGTATAATAAACAACATAGCTTTAATATAGAAAACCAAATAGTAAAAATGAGACAAGAAAAAAAATCGTTCTTTTATTGATAACTTGTAATGGAATTACAAAAAGACTCTTTTGTCCAACTCAAAATCCAAACTTGGCTTGCATCTTTTTGAGACCAAAAATAATCACAATGTCCATACATCGTATTTCTTAACTAAAGAAAAGATAAAATACCTTCAAAAGAAAACTTCAAAACTTGAACTGGATGTTTCGAGACATCTAACGAATTATACTAGATTGGACAAGCTTCTGACACCTCTGAATATCCCCTTGCCTCTAAATACCTATGGAGACATGGGTTAGCACATTGGGGAATGGGAATGCACTACTGATCAACACTAACCCGATTCACCTAAAACTAATTCAATAATCATGTGAGCTTGATATTATTATTAAGTGGTATTTCTAGTTGTTCCAGGTTCTCTTTAATATATCATAAGAAAAGGCATAAAATAATAGAAATATCACTTATGCAGTGATTCTTACCCACGACCGACTATTCATACCTACAACAAAAAAAGGATTAGAATAATTTGCATATATAATTTCTATAACCCTGTCAGTCTCTACATCATATTGTTAGGCTTGTAATAATATTATTATATATGCATGTGACCTAACTACATGACGATATATGAGTGACTTTCTATAATTAGAAGTTGGAATGCACAAGCCTATGTATCTAACAAACATGACACCCCCCTGATCGCAAAGACGTATAAGCCTCATGGTGTCCCATTCTCTCCTAGGCCGACATGATCCCCAGTGTCCCATAAAATGGTTGAGAGATTATATATTGTGCACAAATTGTCCAATACCAATGCATGATATGCACATCTATTAGATAGAAATATTTCAATTGCAACAGTTAAACAACAAGCAAACATTTATGTTTTTTGTTATTTTCCACCATAAAGTCGTAGCTCTGTTCTTCCTTTCTTTGCTCCATATCGTTTAATTACAAACAATATAAGGTTTTCTATATACATTTCTTTCTGCAACATATAATAAGGAACATGCAAATCATTCTTTCTTCAACAAGTATAACAATAATTCTATATTTCTAACATACAATTCTTTTTTAACTTATCTTTCTTTGTTACAGTATCATTGATCATAGGTAAGCAGTAGAATAAACAAAAGATCTTTTTTTTAAGACGTGAAGAGATAGGAGCGAAGGATCAACACCATTCACCAAAATAAAGAGATTCAAGAAAAAAAAAAGCTTATGCAATGATTAGATGTCGCCTATATGTCCACCTGAAATTGTACCAACAATTGATCATGATACTTCTTTTTTTGTCATTCTCTTTCTTTCAAGATCTAAAATGAACGTGAAAATCAATAAAAACAAACAATGAAACCATTCATAAGAAACAACAACGAAAACACACTCATTAAAATCAAGCAACAAAAACGTCGAACAAAACAATAATAAAAAGAATGGGAAGAAGTTCTTATACATAATTTCTTTGCCAAGCACGATCTACTAGATTTTGGGACTTAAAGCCATCAGATTGAATCCATGAATTGGAAAATGGTCTTAATTTACTTGTCCCGATCAATTAATACCGACAAGGTTTTCTCAAGATGATTTTATTCTGACTTTCCCGGTGTTGTCGCCAGCCACACAATGCACTGCCATGAGCGATATACTAAAGAGTAGCTGAGCTTGAACGAACCATGTTAATATGGCATGTTTGTTTTTGATTGCTATTATTCTGTTAGTTTGTTCCATGTTATTCACATCATCGTAGGATTTGTTTATGAACTTTCGCGTGTAGCACAACAAATTGGTATCAGACCTAAGGGAACCATAAGATTTCAAATTCTTAGATCTTGGTCAATAGTAGGTGACAATATTGGTTGCACAGTAGGTGGCCACATTGGTACCCTCCCTATCCTTCTAAATCAAAATTCTTGAAATCGTTGGTTATTTTCTTTCAGAAGTGTGAAAACTTTTGTATTGTATAGAAGAATGGTTTACAACTTTCACATAATATGTAATACAATAAAAATCGTATACAAAGAATATTTTCTTAGAAGTGTGACGTGGATGCTTGACTGATGCTAATTGTTTCACTCCATTGACGATCTGACAAAAGTTGCTTAAGGCAATGGAACAAAAACTCTTAAAGTGACAAATACTTAGTTGGACAGAGTGTTCTTGAAAAAGATGCTCTGATTGGTCGTCGATCAACCTAATGATCGAAGCTATTTATAGCATAAACTACTAAAATTACAAAAATATTGATTTCCTGCAGGAGTTACTACTTTTGGCGATTATGGTCCCATGAGAACATGTCAACATGAAATGGATGCCGGTAAGGTATATATTCCTGCATGAAGCTTAGAACGTATTCCACATGGCTGTCTACCATAATTAAGGACATTGTCCAATAAAGGCAGCAACCTATATGGGTTATTGATGCCTCGAAGGACGTAATATCCTCATTAATGAGACAGTGCCTCAGAATACATAACATCCTCATTAATGAAGCGATTGACATTGCTTATTGAAGAGAGTATGATGCATTGAATGCATGCACCAACGTCAGGGTTACATGTTGCCTTGTTCTGTGGATCTCCGGTTAGCAGGGCTCCCTTAGTTTTTTGTCTTGCAAGACATGGTTAAATGTTGGTTCAACGAGGACCACTTCTTGGACGGGTGACTACTCCAAGGCTGGTTCACTGTACAATCATAGTTTTACTACTGTCCTATGTGACCATGGCTTTACTGCCTCTTGTGTACAAACGGAGACTGTAGGAATGAATTGTAAAGCGCAATACTCTAGGGGGTGAATAGAGTAGGCAGCAGAAAAATAGCTAATTAAAAAGTTAGCAGCAAGATCATAGAGATATATCACAAGTAAATAAATATAAAGACATAGATCAGAAAGCAAACGCAAAGACGGCGATGTATACTGGTTTTCCTTCTGTGAGGACTAGTCCAGTCGGAAGAACTCTAGCTTTCAGTTGAATGCACTATTGAAAAATACCGCAAGTTTTTCAAACGAAGTCCTTACAACTTCTACAAACGCAAGCTTTGATCCGAAGTACTCGACCAACTTTAGTTGTGAAGTATCTTTCTTCAATCAAGCCTCTGATTATAATCACTCTGAACTTCTAGACCATACCGCACTGGCAAATCGACTAGAGGATTGTAACTGGCTTAGAATTTGAAAATGAAAGCTTTAGAATACTTTGGAAGAACACAGTAAGATTTAGAGAGAAGAGATGAAAGTGAATGAGTGAGTTGAAATAATTGAAATCCTTCTCTATTTATAGTTTTTCCAAAGGCAGAATTCTGTCAAATTTCGGGCAAAATTCGGACAGAACTCTATGAGAAAATCTCGGCAAGATTCGTAACTGCAGGAGGACCAAGTTGAAAATACAACGTCCACTAACCAAAATCTGGTCGAGTTCTGTCAGGGTTTTGTCAAGATTTTTGTAAATAGATTTTTGGGACTGTTGAAATTGTTTTAAACAGTTAGGAGCTTTTTGTAAATAGGAGGCTATTTTTCAAAAACATAGGATATTTTGAATACATTTTAGGGTAGCCTATTTGCCAGTATGACTCGGTGTACAATGTATACCTTGACTCAATAGAAGTGAAGATTACATTGTATACAACTCATATGACAAACACAGCTTCGGTCTTGAACAGATAGGTATCAGTTGTTTGGCCGTTGTCCAAGGGTCCAAATTAACTTGAGTAGCCCTTATATCGAGACAGAGTTTGATCAATTATTAAAAGTAGGTTTGACCATGACCAATGGGCCAACAATCTCTCCCATTTTGATAATTGACAAACCGTGATCGACATAACTTCTTTGATCAATAAGATTTGAAAGATAATCAAAATTGTGCTGTATCCTAAAAAAATGTTCCTGTATCCTGCAAAAGATGTTAGATCATATTTCTCCCCCGTTGTCACTTAGCAAAATAATTACAAAGAGAAAAGTTCCCCTATAATTCATGCATAAAGAACAAACGTTGAAGAAATACAAAAAAAAATAGATAAACAAATATTTTGCAGGCAGTTTATATTGAAAGCATAAAGAGATAGTGCTATAACAAGAATATAAATAATGCTAAACTGAAATAAAATACGCTAAGCAGAGCTTAAACTAGATGTTCTCAATACACCAGCTCAGTCAGTTACAATCTCAGTGCAAAATAAACTAAAAGATATAGTACTAAATGATATCTTGGAATGTCAAAGCATTTCCAAGTAAACATGGACATAACAAAGTCTCAAAAAGTGGCATCTAGACAAAATACAACACGTTTAGATCACAAATCCTCTGAAGAATCATCATCAGTAGTGCTAACACGTCCACCATGTCCGAATGGACCAGCTCCAGAAGTGCCAGCTCCATAAAGGAGTAGAGTAGCACCAGAACTACGGTACCAATCATATGTGTTACCGGGTTGAAAGAGAGTATGTACCGCCTCATCCTTACAGCGGTAGCCGGAGACAGCTGGATCTGTGAGAAGTGAACTGGCAGAATGTCCAGTCTGGGTGAAATAGAGGTCGACAAAGGAGTTGGCAAGAGCCTGGAACCGACTCACATCACGGTACTCGCGTTCGCTGGATGTGTCAGTGATGAACGTACGCAGATCCGAGAGATGTTGATGAATACCGTCAAAGGTCATAGGATAATCCTGATGAGGTGGAGCAGGAGCAGTAGGAGGTGTAGGAGGAGCGGCTGTGCTGCGACGTGACAACTGGAGATACTTAGGCTCAGGGTCCAGAGCACAAGTGGAAAGATCAATATCAAAACGCTGAAAGATGTGTGGGATGAACATCACATAAGAGAGATTTTGATCTCTTTCGCGACAACGTCCCATCATCTGAATGATAGTCTTGGGAACCAAAAATGGAATTCCCTTGATAATGTGGTAGAGGGCAGCTAGTTCAAGATTTGTAACATTATCCTTTGAAGTAGATTTTGGTATAATAGTAGAATAGATGATGCGGTGCAACTCATAGTTAAATAAGTTCAACTTTACAGCCTTGAACTTTCCATAACGAACACGGGCAGGTGCACAAAGGTCGTTCTTGAAACTGATAAGAGTCGTGCCATCGGGGAAATCTAACTCAGTGATATCATCAAGCGGGGCACGTTCGTTAGGAATACCAAGGATTTTCACTAGGATAGTATCATTGAACTCGATGTTGATACCACCGACACGAGTTCTAATAGTGAAAGTATCCAAAACAAAGTTGCAAAAGAACAGTCTAATGGCATTAGTAGTTATAGGGTATTTGAGGGTGACAAGTCTGTGTAACCCTAATGCCTCAAACAATGGGTGGTGGTCAGGAAACACAGTCCACTCAATCGGGGCTCTAGTGTATATGTTATGTACAGAAAGTTAGCGTACCATAACAATGAATGATCATGAGTTTCAAAGTAAAACTTATTGACTGCACCGTCGGCCGATTGGACCGGGAAAAAAAGGGAATTGTCACTACCACTTTTCTAGCTTGAGGGTATTTTGGTCATTTTTTAAAATTTTGGAATTATTAGTATTAATTATAATTATTAGGATTTTTCAGTAATTTTTAGTATATTTGATTTGGGGCTATTTTTAGACTTTGACTAGTGTTGACTTAGGAGACTGTCCTAGAGGCTAACCTAGGTCATGACTATTTGGTTAGGTTATGGAACCCTAGCTTGACCTAAGTTAGTGACATTTAACTCATTAGAATTTATTAGGAAGAATTAGTATTTAAATGGAATAGAAAATGGCTTGTGATTTCACAAGTCATGACTTGTGACTTTAGCCTTAGAGGCCCAACCCAACACTAGTGGAGCCCTAACCCAAGCCCAACAGCCTTGGCCGGCTAAACCTAGTCCTCCCTCCCCTATTTAATGCTCCTAGAAATTAGGGCTAGCCTCCTTTTGAATTATTTGCAAGTTGAGAAAAAGGTGAGTCTCAATCTTCATTAATTTCTAGAAATTTTATTTTAATTCCTTTTCCACCCAAATCAATTGCAATAGGCTCTAAATTTAGTTTACTTGCTGTTGGTATTGAGAAATTTTAGGGAAGAAACAATTTGGGAGAGTTTTGGAAGCTTGAGGAACCATTCTCATTTGGGGCTTTTTGAGATTTGCACACCCATAGGTAAATTCAAATCTATACCATAAAATATTGTTTTTATTGCATATCTAGGAAGCCCTAGGCCTAACCTAACTATATAACTAGCTAACACCATGAAATTCAAATCGACACAAAATATTTAACACACACCTTGGGGCGACCACTTACACCACGTGTGTCAAGTTTCACGACCCCTCGTGTCGTGTCGGACACGGTATCACGCGTGCACTGTGTGTGCGCTGTGCGTATCAGTGTGTATTATTATTTTCCTATTTTTAATTCGGTTTTAAATAATTTTAATTGTGTTTTTAATTGTTAATTAGATCCTAATCATGTCTAATTATATATGTTAGATTAGTTTACATGATTAGTTAGGTTATTGATGGAAATTGGATTTAATTTGGATTAATTTCATGTTCGATGATACCAAGTCTGATACACATTGCATTTCAGTATTTCCTAACTTTCTAATTCCCAGTTTATGTAATGTTTTTCACTATTAATTACACCACATGTTATAGTTCATATTTAGCTTAATGTTACAATTCGAAATAGGCTTTTGGATTTATGAATGGAATTTGGGCATATGGGTTCAATTCGAATTGGTTTGCTGAAAATTGAGTTTTTATTCTTAATACACTGAGACTGGTTTCCCTTTCCTTTTCGAATTGATAATTGTTTCTATATACTATCACATGTTATTCCCATAGCTGATAACTGAGATTAAAACCATTCTTAATTGACTGTAAACTGAGATTGGTTTTTCCTATTTCCTGAGATAAATTCTCTGAATGTGTTCACTGATTTCCTGTAAACCTGGGATTACTTCTTCCTTTAACTGAATTGAGTTAGATATATGGACTGTCAACGGTTACTTAGTTTCCTAAACCTGAGATTAAATCTCTGAATACCCTGAACTGAATTACCTTCCTACTTAATTGAGTTTGAATGGTTTAATTTCCTATACCTGAGATTCATGTTTCCCTGTAAACTGAACTGTAATGAATATTGATTCAGGGGTAACTGTTAACAGGGTTTGGGTGTTTGGTTAACTGATCTCATTGATTGATTTCTATTTCCTGCATACGTAGGTTCACATTGTTAGTTAGCTCACTATTGCTATTTTCCTATTTTACTCACTATTTTCTAATTTTCCCGTACACTTTACTGATTTCCTTTAACTGAGTTGTTTCCTCTTCTTTAACTGAACTGAGAATGAAATCTATATAACCTAGACTGATAGCTTATAAGCTGAGTAGCTCTTCCTTTCTTTACTAAACTAATTCCATATTTCCATTTACACTGATTTTCCTGCTACACTGTTTTGCATTGGCACTCTTGCATCACTTCACTGATCACTGTACACAGGTTCAATGCCTTCACTCACTCACTGTTTTGCATTGCACAGTAAATGATTTCCTGTTCCAGGAATTCTACACTATCATGTATCTCTCTAACACACACACACAAGTTCATACCTATGGATCACTCACTCTCTTGACACTCTCACTCTTTTACACACATGTCTCTTGTATTTCCACACACACACACACTTGGACACATACATGTATTTTCCTATTTTCTCTCTCTCTCTCTCTCTATATATATATATATATATATATATATATATATATATATATATTGAGATGTATATATAGGTATCCTATATAATATATCAATGTGTGTGTACTATTATATATATTTGATATATATGAATGTGTGATATATTATAGGTAACCTATAAGCTAATGTGTATTCTAAGTTATATTATATAATATATCAATATGTGTATCCCATATTAGAGTGTATTATATATTAGATATATTTGACTTGTATATGTGATTTATGGTTTGGTTTTAGGCATGGTATTGCCTATAGCCTAGGCTCTTAGCCGATGGGTGTATCTGTGTGTCAGTATAGAGTCTAGTTAGACTTATGCAGCCTTGTTAGACCTAGAATAGACTAGTTAGACTAGTATAGACTTGTTTGACTTAGGTTTGACTTGGTTGACCTAGGTTTGAGTACACCCGACGGCAGGCAGAGCAGGACGGCGGAGTCTTCTCTGGAGCTTCAGTTGAGGAGCAGGTGGCTTCGCATCCCTTGATCGCAGAGTTTATGGATGTATTTCCAGAGGAGTTACCAGGGCTTCCATCGGACAGGGATGTAGAGTTCTCGATAGTCTTGGTTCCCGGCGCGGAACCGATTTTCCAACATGTCTATCGAGTGAACAACAGTAAATTGGTGGAGCTGAAGAAGCAGGTGGATGAGCTGCAGGACAAGGGCTTCATCCGATCGAGTTCTTCACCTTGGGGTGCACCGGTACTTTTTGTACCCAAGAAGGATGGGTCGGTACAGATGTGTATCGACTACAGGGCACTCAACAACCTGACGATCAAGAACATATATCCACTGCCGCGGATCGATGATCTCTTTGATCAGTTGAGCGGAGCTCGGGTGTTCTCCAAGATTAATTTGAGGTCAGGTTATCACCAGGTGAAGGTGAAGAGGGAAGATATTCCTAAGACCGCTTTCAGGACGCGGTACGGGCAGTTTGAGTTTTTGGTTATGCCGTTTGGGCTGACCAATGCACCAGCAGTGTTTATGAACCTTATGAACAAGGTGTTCCACCAGTACTTGGACAAGTTCGTGGTGGTATTCATTGATGATATCCTGGTGTATTCTGAGACAGAGGAGGAGCATGAGGAGCACTTGAGAGTGGTTCTGGAGACACTCAGGAGGGAGAGATTGTATGGCAAGCTCTCAAAGTGTGAGTTCTTCCTTGACAGAGTTGACTTCTTGGGTCATATGGTGACTGGAGATGGTATCTCAGTGGACCCGAGGAAGATCACAGCAGTTGAGGCTTGGACAGCGCTGACTTCAGTGGCAGAGATCAGGAGTTTCCTGGGATGGCAGGAGATTATAGGAGATTTGTGCAGGATTTCTCCCGGGTTGCAGAGTCGTTGACTCGGTTGACCCGAAAGGATGCTGAGTATGTTTGGTCAGAGGAGTGTCAGACAGCTTTTGATGAGTTGAAGAAGTGGCTTACGACAGCTCCGATTCTGACATTGCCTTCAGGATCAGGTGGATTCACTATTTATAGTGATGCTTCAGAGAAGGGGCTGGGTCGTGTCTTACAGCAGCATGGGAAGGTGATTGCCTATGCTTTCAGGCAATTACGTCCCCATGAGAAGAACTACCCTACCCACGACCTGGAGCTGGCAGCGGTGATTTTTGCTTTGAAGTTGTGGAAGCACTATCTGTATGGCGAGAGGGTAGAGATTTTCACAGATCACAAGAGCTTGAAGTATGTGTTTACACAGAAAGTGCTCAACATGAGACAGCGCAGATGGCTAGAGTTGATGAAGGACTTTGACATCTCACTTCAGTATTACCCAGGGAAGGCCAACGTGGTTGCCGATACCTTGTGTAGGTATCCGACGGCCATGTGTTTAACTATGGATCGGCACTTGCTTGCAGACTTGGAAAGCCTTGGGATTGAGATGATTGTGCCCGGAGTGCAGATACAGTTATGGGGCCTTCAGATACAGTCGGACTTGATGAAGAGGATCAAGGCAACGCAGTTCGAGGATGTGGCTCTACGGTGTATCCGAGAGCAGGTTCGTACAGGGTTAGTGGATGGCGAGTTTTCACTTGCAGAGGATGGTGCCTTGAGGCACGGTTCCAGGTTATGTGTGCCTAGCAGGAAGCTCAGGGAGCAGATCATACAGGAGGCTCACAAATCGCGGTACTCTATACATTCTGGTGCCAACAAGATGTACAGGGATCTTCGAGAGCATATTTGGTGGTACGGAATGAAGCGGGAGGTAGCTCGCTTCGTAGCTAGATGCTTGGTCATTCAGCAGGTCAAGGCAGAGAGGCAGTGGCCCGGAGGATTATTGCAGCCGTTGTCCATTCCAGAGTGGAAGTGGGAACATATTACCATGGATTTCGAATCTTGGTTGCCGCATACACCAGGAGGAAAAGACACAATTTTGGTCATCGTTGACAGGTTGACCAAATCGGCCCACTTCTTGCCATTCAAGGTGGGTACATCTACAGAGAGGCTTGCAGAGTTGTACATGAGGCAGATAGTCAGGATTCATGGAGTTCTCGTCAACATTATCTCAGATCAGGATAGTCGCTTTACTTCCTATTTCTGGAGGAGTCTGCAGACTAGTTTGTGCACTCAGCTTAAGTTTAGTATTATATACCACCCCAGACGGACGGACAGTCAGAGAGGACTATTCAGACACTTAAGGACATGCTGTGGACATGCGTCCTGGATTTTAGAAGTTCCTGGGAGGATCATCTATATTTGGTGGAGTTTGCTTAAAAACAACAGTTATCAGGCCAGCATTGAGATATCACCTTTTGAGGCTCTGTACGGGCGTAGGTGTCGTACACCCTTATCTTGGGATGATGTTGGAGAGCGAGCTTTACTGGGACCAGATATGGTTGTTGACGCAGCCGAGAAGGTGAAGCTCATCAGGAACAGACTTCGCGTGGCACAGGACAGACATCGGCACTAGGCCGATAGCCACCGGAGGCCGTTAGAGTTTGAGGTACAGATTTAGAGATATGATTAGAAGTAGGTTATATTTTTGTTTTATTTGATTGATCGTGTTTGATTTTTAGTAACTTGTGACCTTGCTTGTGATTAGGTTGGAGACATGGTTTTTCTGCAGATATCTCCGACTCGTGGTACGATACGTTTTGGTGGAGGTGGGAAGCTTAGCCCTCGCTTCATCGACCCTTTCGTTATCAGCGGGAGAGTTGGTGACGTGGCATACAGGCTAGACTTGCCACCTGCACTAGTGGGAGTTCACAACGTATTCCACGTATCACAGTTGAGACGGTACGTGGCTGACCCTAGCCATGTGCTTGATCATTCGGAGATTGAGGTTGGACCTACTCTCAGTTATCCAGAGAAGCCTATGGAGATTCTGGATCGTCGAGAGAAAGTAGTGAGGAACCAGGTGATAACCTTGGTACGTATCGTATGGAGGCATCATTCTCCAGGAGAGTCTACCTGGGAGCGGAAGAATGAGATGCGCGAGCGGTACCCCTATCTTTTTGGACCTTGAGGTATACTTTTCTATCCTTCTCAGCAGTTTAGTTTTGCCTTTAATTTCGAGGACAAAATTATTTTAAGGGGGGGTAGATTTGTCACTACCACTTTTCTAGCTTGAGGGTATTTTGGTCATTTTTTAAAAATTTTGGAATTATTTGGAATTATTAGTATTAATTATAATTATTAGGATTTTTCAGTGATTTTTAGTATATTTGATTTGGGGCTATTTTTAGACTTTGACTAGTATTGACTTAGGAGACTTTCCTAAAGGCTAACCTAGGTCATGACTATTTGGTTAGGTTATGGAACCCTAGCTTGACCTAAGTTAGTGACATTTAACTCATTAGAATTTATTATGAAGAATTAGGATTTAAATGGAATAGAAAATGGCTTGTGATTTCACAAGTCATGACTTGTGACTTTAGCCTTAGAGGCCCACCCAACACTAGTGGAGCCCTAACCCAAGCCCAATAGCCTTGGCCGGCCAAACCTAGTCCTCCCTCCCCTATATAATGCTCCTAGAAATTAGGGCTAACCTCCTTTAGAATTATTTACAAGTTGAGAAAGAGGTGAGTCTCCATCTTCATTAATTCCTAAAAATTTCATTTCAATTCCTTTTCCACCCAAACCAATTGCAATAGGCTCTAAATTTAGTTTACTTGCTGTTGGTATTGATAAATTTCAGGGAAAAAACAATTTGGAAGAGTTTTGGAAGCTTGAGAAACCATTCTCATTTGGGGCTTTTTGAGCTTTGCATACCCATAGGTAAATTCAAATCTACACCATGAAATGTTATTTTTATTGCATATTTAGAAAGCCCTAGGCCTAACCTAACTGTAGGACTAGCTAACCCTAGGTTTCGAGTCCTATACGTGTCCGTATCGGACACGTATCAGTCCATGTAATTAGGTGTTTGATAAAATATCCCAAAGGGCATTTCGATCTGATTTCAGGGAAGTTTCTGATTAGAAAATTAGGATTTGTGGTTGCTTATGAGATTCCTTTGGACTGAGTCGTGATTGGTGTCGTGTCGAGTCGCCACTGACACATGAACACACGGGTGCACACGCGCTCGCGCGAGCACTGTAGCTGTCCTGCTTCTCGGGGCTGATTGCGCAGTGGACACGACACGTCGACACAAAATAATTGACACACACCTTGGGACGACCACTGACACCACGTGTGTCAAGTTTCACGACCCTTCGTGTCGTGTCGGACACGGTGTCGCGCATGCTCTGTGTGTGCGATGTGCGTATCAGTGTGTATTATTGTTTCCCAGTTTTCAATTCAGTTTTAAATGATTTTAATTGTGTTTTTAATTGTTAATTAGATCCTAATCAAGTCTAATTATATATGCTAGATTAGTTTACATGATTAGTTAGGTTATTGATGGAAATTGGATTTAATTTGGATTAATTTTAGGTTCGATGATACCATGTCTGATACACATTATATTTCAGTATTTCCTAACTTTCTAATTCCTAGTTTATGTAATGTTTTGCACTGTTAATTACCCCATATGTTGTAGTTCATATTTAGCTTAATGTTGCAATTCGAAATGGGCTTTTGGATTTGTGAATGGAATTTGGGCATGTGGGTTCAATTCGAATTGGTTTGTTGAAAACTGAGTTTTCATTCTTAATACACTGAGACTGGTTTCCCTTCCCTTTTTGAATTGATAATTGTTTCAATATACTATCACATGTAATTCCCATAGCTGAGAACTTAGATTAAAACCATTCTTAATTGACTATAAATCGAGATTGGTTTTTCCTATTTCCTGAGATAAATTCTCTGAATGTGTTCACTGATTTCCTGTAAACCTGGGATTACTTCTTCCTTTAACTGAATTGAGTTAGATATACGGACTGTCAACTATTACTTAGTTTCCTAAACCTGAGATTAAATCTCTGAATACCCTGAACTGAATTCCCTTCCTACTTAATTGAGTGTGAATGGTTTAATTTCCTATACCTGAGATTCATGTTTCCCTGTAAACTGAACTGTAATGATTATTGATTCAGGGGTAACTGTCAACAGGATTTGGGTGTTTGGTTAACTGATCTCATTGATTGATTTCTATTTCCTGCATACACAAGTTCACATTGTTAGTTAGCTCACTATTGCTATTTTCCTATTTTACTCACTGTTTCCTAATTTTCCAGTACACTTCACTGATTTCCTTTAACTGAGTTGTTTCCTCTTCTTTAACTGAACTGAGAATAAAATCTATGTAACATGGACTGATAACTTATAAGCTGAGTAGATCTTCCTTTCTTTACTGAACTAATTCCAGATTTCCCTTTACACTGATTTTTTTACTACATTGTTTTGCATTGGCACTCTTGTATCACTTCAATGATCACTGTACACAGGTTCAATGCCATCACTCACTCACAGTTTTGCATTGCACAGTAAATAATTTCCTGTTCCAGGAATTCTACACTATAATGTATCTCTCTAACACACACACACACACACAAGTTCATACCTATGGATCACTCACTCTCTTGACACTCTCACTCTTTCACACACATGTCTCTTGTATTTCCACACACACACACACTTGGACACATACATGTGTTTTTCAATTCTCTATACATATGTATATATATATATGTATTGAGATGTATGTATATAGGTATCCTATATAATATATGAATGTGTGTGTACTATTATATATATTTGATATATATGAATGTGTGATATATTATAGGTAACCTATAAGCTAATGTGTATTCTAAGTTATATTATATAATATATCAATATGTGTATCCTATATTAGAGTGTATTATATATTAGATATATTTGACTTGTGTACGTGATTTATGGTTTGGTTTTAGGCATGGTATTGCCTATAGCCTAGGCTCTTAGCCTATGGGTGTATCTGTGTGTCAGTATAGAGTCTAGTTAGACTTGTGCAGCTTTGTTAGACCTAGAATAGACTAGTTACACTAGTATAGACTTGTTTGACTTAGGTTTGGCTTGGTTGACCTAGGTTTGACTTCTAGGGTTGACCAGAGTTGGCCAAGAGTTGACTTTGGCCTAGATTGACCTAGATTCATGTAGAATGCATTAACTTGCACCTTATTATCATTTTAGACTCATAGTGACATGTACTGTTCTATAAGAGACAGACACCACTCCTCGGACAGTATATATTCTCCAGATTCTCAGGATACAGGCGAGTACATTCTCTGATCATTTCATATCTGTTAGCCCAATGATTATATCATGTTTTTGAATATGGCTAATCAATTAAGTTTAACATAATAACGTCACTAATATTCATGTAATCACTATCTTGTTGCTACTTAAACTTAGCATTGTCCTAATGTTAGCATTTTCCTAAATGTTCTATATCATATTGCTATGCTTGTATCATATTATTCTGTTTGTCTAACATGTTCTTATAGACATGCAGTAAGCATGATCAAGCTTTGTCAAACAAGGACATATACAATAGAAAATTATTGATGGGCCAAAGACGGCGTTATACAAGAAGATTTCTCTGAACCGCCTAACGACCTATCCGGGGCCTCGCATCGGGGGTTCCCCCGAAAGGTATTCAGATTTCCAGATCTGTTTATCTTTGGACGACCACCGTCAAAGGAAAAAGGCGTCTTCAAGTCTGCTCAAATATTTGAAGAAAGGCGTCATCAAAGGGCTCTTGGTTTTTCTATTTCTTCAATGTAATTTTGTATATTTATTGAGTCTAGGAATACGATGTACACTGCATCGTACTGGCAAATAGGCTACCCAAGAAATGTTTTCAAAATACCCTTTCATTTTGAAAACAAGCCCACTTACAAAAGCCCAAACAACTGCCTAACTGTTTGACTTTTCAAAAAGCCCAAAAACCAGTTTGCAAAAACCTAACAAAACCCCAACAGAACTCCAGAAGAATTCGGCCAGAGTTCGGCCAGAGTTCGGTTAGTGAACGTTGCTTTTTGAACTTGGTCTTCCTGCAGTTACGGATCCCACCGAGATTTTCTCATCGAGTTCTGTCCGAATTATGTCAGAATTCTGCCTTTGGAAAAACTAAAAATAGAGAAGGATTTCGATCATTTCAACACACTCATTCACTTTCATATCTCTTCTCTATAAGCCTACTACTTCTTCCAAAGTATTCTGAGCTATTCATTTTCAAATCCCAAGCCAGTTACAATCCTCTAGTCGATTTGCCAGTGCGGTACGGTCTAGAATTTTCAGAGTGGTTGTATTCAGAGGCTTTATTGAAGTTACACACTTCACAATTGAAGTTGGTCGAGTACTTCGGATCAAAGCTCGCGTTGTAGAAGTTGCAAGAACTTCGGATAAAAACTTGCGGTGATTTTCCATAGTAGATTCAACTGGAAGCTAGAGTTCTTCCGACTGGACTAGTCCTCAACAGAGGAAAACCAGTATACATCCTTGTGTTTGCGTTTGCTCTCTACTCTCTACTTTTCATTTACATATCTGTGATATATTATCTGTGATCTTGTTATTAACATTTTTAAATAGTTAATTTCCGCTGCCTACTCTATTCACCCTCCCTCTAGAGTATTGTGCTTTACAACTCGTTCCTACAATCGGTCCTACAATATCTTGTTTAGGATTATATACCTGCTTTAGATTACTTTACATGATGTTGACACGTTGGTAACACGGATTAGTACTATATGGATCTTGTTGTGCGATGTTATCCCCTTAGCGGATACATCGGGTATTCGTGTTCGTGTACTTTATCGTGAGCATCGTGTACTCCTTGTATTCGTGACATTCGTGTACAAATCGTGTGAAATCGTGTATATTCATGTATTCACATGATCTTCGTGTACGACTATACTTCGTGTACAATAACGTAACATAGCTAGATCCTTGTGTATTGATTGGGGCAGGGGAGTAGAAGTGGTTATGTATTCAATCCAGTAGATTACTCGTGTACAACCTCTGTAGATTACTCGTGTACAACATCGTATCATTTACATAACCATCTTGTGCTCTGAATCACTAGCACTGTTAGTTCTCTATATACTGTAGCTATTTATTTACAGTCTCTATCTTTTAATTATGTTATTTCTTCAGTTTCCTGTATCTTACTCTCTAGCATGTTTATATTTCCTAACCTGTTATGATTTTGTTGAGATGTACTGTACTCGCTCCCGTCCTGACTAGACCTGTTGAAAATTTTACAGTGAATGATGAGGCTCTGGTGTCTACCCATTATGGTGCAGCTTTAGACACTTGTGACTTGGACCCACTTGCAGTAGAGGATCTACAACCAGGGGTCTAGACTGCTAGCTTAGACTCTCACCTTATCTTCTCATTGATACATTATTGTATATACTGGGAGTTTATTCATGAGATGTTACTGGATATATATTTATCTTAGACTTTATCTGGATTGTTTTCTCTGTGGATTCATTCTGTTCTTATCTATCTATCTTTTATCATGCTCTACCTTAGGTGTGATTGAGGTTGTATTTGTTATGTCACCTCCATTCGGAGTGTATATACTGTACAGGTACCTTTATATTGTTAGATGTTGACCTAGGACCGCATTCTACCGCCGACATTACGGCGTAGGCTGGACGTACCCACGTCTCGTGCCCTCACAGTGGGTGCGGACCGTGACACGAATCCTCTGGTAGATTCGAAGATGAAGCCTCTTCACTTGCGCTTGTCTTCCTCCTCTTGGATGGAGTGAATCCCTTAGGCATTTTCTCCCAAAAATAAATTTAAACTAATGAATGGAAAGAGATGGAATGAGAAGTTTATACCTTCTGAGAATTGAGTATGTGGTAGATACAAAGATTCTCCTTAAGAATCTAAATTTTGGATTGAAATCTCCATGTAGAATATGAGCAATAGGTTAAAGAAAAACTAGGGTTTGGAGAGGGGTTCGGGCGGCAGCTACTCTTGAAACAGGTGTTTGGAGGAGATGAAGAGAAGGGGGCCTCGGGTTCTGACTTAAAAACATATACCACCAACAGAACTCTGGCCGAACTCGGTCCGAATTCGCCTAGGGTTCTTTTGATAAATTTTTTTTAAAATGTTTACAGGCCACATTCTTTTCATCAACCCCTTTCAATTATTTAATTCCAAGCTTAGTAATTTTAAATTTCAATTAATATAATTAATATTATTTTATAAATTAAATTTTGTTACACAACAACTGTTTCAGATTAGATGTAGGGGTACTGTCCCAGGTAATGAGAGTTCACCGGAGAATAATTAAATACCACTTCGCTTTGACCATAGTCGTGGTGACAAACAGACCCTTTGTAGGCTTGTCTCAAAAATAGTTTTTGAGTATTGGAAAATAATCGATAGAAAATTTAATTAATATTATTGATATCTAAAATTCCTAATTCTCGACGTAAATAATTGAAACGATCTTCCGCTAAAGATTTTGTAAAGATATCAGCTAATTGATTCTCAGTGTCTACATATACAAGGTTTATATCTCCATTTTGTTGATGATCTCTAAGAAAATGGTGTCGAATCTTGATATGCCTAGTACGAGAGTGACATACTGGATTCTTAGTCAAATTAATAGTACTAATGTTGTCACAGAAAATGGGTATGCGTGTGTACAGTAAACCAAAGTCTTCTAAGGTTTGCTTCATCCACAAAATTTGTGCACAATAACGTCCCGCGGCGATATATTCAGCCTCAGTAGTTGACAATGCGACATAATTTTGTTTCTTGCTAAACCCAGAGACTAGAGCTTTGCCTAGAAAATGACGTGCCGCTGGTACTTTTTCTATCTACTTTGCATCCAGCAAAATCAGCTTTCGAATAACCGGTTAGGTCAAACAACGTGATTTTGGGATACCACAAGCCAACAGAAGAAGTGCCTTTAAGGTATCGAAAGATACGCTTAACCGTGCACAAATGTGATTCCTTAGGGTTGGCTTGAAAACGTGCACACAAGCAAACACTAAACATTATATCAGAAAGACTAGCAGTTAAGTAAAGTAAACTACCAATCACACCTTGATACTTACATATGTCGACCGGTTTTCCTTGTTCATCAAGCTTAGTTGAAGTTGCCATCGGAGTGCCAAATGGTTTGACTACTTCCAGATCGAACTTCTTTAATAAATCTTTTGTATACTTGTCTTGATTAATGAACGTTCCATTGTTGGTTTGTTTGATTTGCAGTCCGAGAAAGAAATTCAGTTTTTCCATCATGCTCATCTCAAACTCATTCTGCATACACTTTGAAAATTCTTTTCAGAGAGATTCATCAGTAGGTACAAAAATAATATCATCTACATAAATTTAAACTAAAAGAAGATTGCCATTAAAAGATTTTATAAATAGTATAGTATCAACCTTTCCTTTTGTAAAACTTTTGTCTAGTAGAAAATAGCTTAGACGATCGCACCAAGCACGAGGGACTTGTTTCAAACCGTATAGGGCGTTCTTCAACTTGAAAACATAATCAAGGTTTTTAAAATCCGTAAAACCTGGAGGTTGAGTAACATAAACTTCTTCTTTTATAAAATCGTTCAAAAATGCACTCTTGACATCTATTTGAAATAATTTAAAGTTATAAAAACATGCAAATTCATATAGCATGCGAATGGATTCTAATCTCGCAACTGGGGCATAAGTTTCATCGTAGTCGATACCTTCTTCTTGATTGTATACTTGAGCTACCAGTCGAGGCTTATTATGAGTTACTAAACCATTCTCATTCAGTTTATTTCAGAATACCCAGGGGTGCCAATGACCGGATGATCAATGGGCTTGGAAACAAGTTCCCAAACTTGATTCCGTTTAAATTGGTTCAATTCCTATTGCATAACATCTAACCAAAATTACCAGTACATATTTCTTCAAATTTTTTGGGTTCAAGTTGTGAAATAAAAGCAACACAGGAAGCTATATCTTTACTAGAGGAACAAGTACTTACACCCCTGGTAATCTCCCCAATTACCAAGACCTTGGGATGGTCTGCCAAAAATCTCATTTCTTTTGGTATATCCTCTGGATTGCTGGTTCCGACTTCTGGTTTTGTACGTGATTTTCTTGGAGAATCAGCTGGTGCTTTGTGTGAAGGTTCTGTAGGAGCTGTACTTGGTGTACTTATGTCTTTATCATCATCGACTGAGTGTTGATTGAGTTCGTCAAATGTAACATTTATCGATTATTCGATGATCATGGTTCTCTTGTTGAAGACTCTGTACCCTTTGTTCTTCGCCGCATAACCTAAAAATATACCTTCATCAGCCTTTACGTCACATTTACTTAGATTGTCTTTAGTGTTAAGAATAAAGCATTTATAACCAAATATTTTGAAATAAGAGACAGTAGGTGTTCTATCAAACCATAGCTCATAGGGTGTCTTCTTCGATATAGGTCGATTAGAACCCTATTGAGAACATAGGAAGCTGTATTGACAGCTTCAGTCCAAAAGTATTTTGGTCGACTAAACTGGTTTAACATTACTCTAGCCATTTTCGATAGAGTCCTGTTCTTACGTTCCATAACTCCATTTTGTTGTGGAGTCCTAGGACAAGAGAACTCATGCAGATAACCGTGTGTATCAAAAAATTGCTTGAACTTTACATTCTCAAATTCGCCGCTATGATCGCTTCGAATATGAGTGATCATGAAACCTTTTTCATTTTCAACTTTCTTGCAAAAGATGATGAATTCTGATAATGCATTATTCTTCTGCACAAGAAAATATATCTACGTGTATATAGAGAAATCTACTATTACAAATGCATATAACTTACCACCTAGGCTAGCAATTCTACTAGGTCCAAATAAATCCATATGCAGTAATTGTAAAGGTTTAGTGGTACTTACAGCGTTCTTGGACTTAAATGTGGATCGGGTATATAGTTTTGTTCTTTTCACATTCACTACATACCGTATCCTTTTTGAAAGAAATGTCCGGTAAGCCTTGTACCAACTTCTTTGTGAATAATCTTGAGATTGTGTCCATGTTCGCATGACCGAATCCCATGTGCCATAGTTGACTCTCATCACTTTTGGCCATCAAGCATCTACCTGCTTTGTTAGAATCTTCTAACAGATAGGAAACATATATATTGTCTTCCCTGATACCTTCAAAGATAGTACTACCAGTTGAGCTATCAACTATAGTACACTTGTCTTTGACAAAGTTAATGCCATAACCGTGGTCAGCTAAATGGCTTATGCTGAGCAGATTATGTTTTAACTCGGTAACTAGACAGACATCTTTAATCACAGGGTAGGGGGTCTTACCAATATTCTCGATACCAATTATGTACCCTTTCAAATTATTACTAAAGGAAACGTATCCTTCTTTCTTCTTCAACAATGTTGCGAATAATAAAGCGTCACCGGTCATGTGCCGTGAGCAACCTCTGTCGAGGATCCATTTGCTTCTAGCATGTGAAGGGTATTTCACCTACAAAAGAATTTGCAGATGAAAACTTTGGTACCCATTTCTTGTAGGGTCCTAGAATGTTAGTTTTCGGTATCCATGCACAAATCTTTAAATCAACAAGCTTTTTAACTCTACATGAAGAAAAAAATATGACCGATGGTGCCACAATAGTGACATCTAGCATATTGAATGTTGAATGCAATATGTTGTGCATTATTGTAGGTCTTGGTTTTCTAGTATAGAAGAATGCATGCCTATTTGTCTTCTTGGGCAATGGTTTGGTTTGGTTTGGTCTGACAGTATTGGGTTTGACAGTGTTCCGACGATTCGGTAAGTGACACTTGTTAGGGAAGGAAGCAGCAACTTCAGGCTGTTTTCTTAACCTAATTTTCAACTTTTTGGATGTGTCATGTAAAGATCTTAAATCAGCAGTAAGTACATCATTTCTAATCAGTGCATTTGAAGACTCTTCTTCTCCTTGAGTAAATATTCCTCTAGCTGGGTAATGGTCTTGTCCTTTTCTTCGGATAGTCTTTTGGTCTCGTGTAATAACAGCTTAACAGCAGAATGCTCACCTACCTCACTAGAATTATCACTACTTCTAACCTCATCTAGTAGGTCGGTAAGTCTTCCTTTTTCACCTTTGTACTCCTTGAGTACCTTCTTAGAGGTCTGGTATTTACTACACAGTCTTCTGTAATCCCCTAAGAGGTCAGTAAAGGCTTCACCTAGTTTCTCAAAGGTAAAATCATCATAAGTATCAAATAGGGGGTTAGTGGTTACCTAATCTTAAACCATCAAACATACATTTGCTGCATCATCTGATTGTTCATCTTTTGAATCGCTAGCTTCATTTTTATGCCATATGCTTGTATTGGCATACATTCTGGATGTAGATTTCTTCAGGTAGCCTTTGTCATATTTGTTGCTTTTCCTGGTTGACGATGATGTTGTTGGACATTCTTTCTTCATGTGTACTTTCTTCTTACACCCATAGCAGATAGGATCTTCTTCGTTGTTGTTGCTGTTGTAGTCCTTTGTTCTTCTGTTGAATCTCATGAACTTCTTAAACTTTCTTACCATAAGAGCTTGATTTTTAGAGTCAGAGTCACTATCGTTAGAATTATCTTCGACAATTCTTCTGTGTTGAGCCTTGAAAGCGATCGACTTCTCGGACTTCTCCTTTGGTGCAGTATCTTCAACGTCTTGAAGTTCCAGCTCATGAGTGACTATCTTACCCATGAGTGTTTCGAGAGACATTGTTGAGAGGTCGTTCCATTCAATGATTGCTGTAGCCTTTGGAATCCAATTCTTCGGGAGAGCTTGCAGCAGTTTGCGAATCTTCTCATGGTTACTGAACTCCATGCCTAATGTTGACAGAGGATTTATAATATCAAGGAATCTCGTAAAAATCTGAGTGGCAGATTCGTTTGGCTTTATTTTGAACACCTCATACCCCTGATTAAGTCTATTGATCTTTGACTCCTTGACTTGTGTTGTTCCTTCGTGGGTTACTTCGAGAAATTTCCACACTTTATTTGATGTTGTGCAAGTAGACACCCTGTTAAATTTATTTCTGTCTAAAGCACAAAATAAAGTATTAATAACACGTGCATCAAGACTGGCCTTTTTTTTCATCCACAATATACTTATCGTGTGGTTTTTCAACCATTACATTTTGAATAATAATACGAGGAGGCTTTTTATAGCCATCGATAACAATAGACCATAAGTCAAAATCTAGAGATTTCAAGAGGAAACTCATCCATGTTTTCCAATAAGTGTAATTTGTACCGTCAAACAGTTGAGGTCTGTTTGTGGCTTGGCCTTCACTTGTGAACTTCACAGTTGCAATGTGTTATACTGTGATCTATGTAACAGCTAAAATAATATGAATATAATTGCAATGTTACCTTGCTTTATTGTTTAATCCGCTCTGATACCAATTATAGGAACGAATCATAAAGCGCAATAATCTAGAGGGGTGAATAGAGTAGGCAGCGAAAAAATTGCTAATTAAAAAGTTAGCAGCAAGATCACAGAGATATATCATAAGTAAATAAATGTAAAGACAGAGATCAGAAAGAAAACGCAAAGACGACGATGTATACTGGTTTCCCTCTTGTAAGGACTAGTCTAGTCGGAAGAACTCTAGCTTCCAATTGAATCTACTATTGGAAAATATCATAAGTTTTCATACGAAGTCCTTGCAACTTGTACAAACACGAGCTTTGATCCGAAGTACTCGACTAATTCAGTTGTGAAGTGTCTTTCTTCAATCAAGCCTCTGATTATAATCACTCTGAACTTCTAGACTGTACCGTACTGGCAAATCAACTAGCGGATTGTAACTGGCTTAGGATTTGAAAATGAAAGCTTTAGAATACTTTGGAAGAACATATTAAGCTTTAGAGAGAAGAGATGAAAGTGAATGAGTGAGTTGAAATGATCAAAATCCTTTTTCTATTTATAGTTTTTCCAAAGGCAGAACTCTGTCAGAATTCGGGCAAAACTATATGAGAAAATCTCGACAAGATCCTTAACTGCAGGAGGACCAAGTTCAAAATACAACGTCCACTAACCGAACTCTGGCCAAACTCTAGTCGAGTTCTGTCAGGATTTTGTCACAGTTTTTGCAAATAGATGTTTGGGACTTTTGGAATTGTTTTAAGCAGTTAGGAGATTTTTGTAAATAGGGGCTATTTTTCAAAAACATAGGGTATTTGAAAATATTTTTAGGGTAGACTATTTGCCAGTACGACTCGTAGTACAATGTAATCCTAGACTCAATAAAAGTGAAAATTACATTGCATACAACTCATACGACAAACACAGCTTCGGTCTTGAACAAATAGGTAGCAGTTCTTTGGCAGTTGTCCAAGAGTCCAAATTAACTTAAGTAGCCCTTATATCGAGACAGAGTTTGATCAATTATTAAAATTATGTTTGACCATGACCAATGGGCTAGCAGACTTGGCTGCTACGTTTTGCAAGTTAGATTCACTACTGTTTTTCTTACAAAAATTGCTTTATTTTTGATGTTTTGGGGGAGAAAGGCTGTACTACCATCATTCTGAATTATTTTTCATGCGAAAGTATCAATTTTTTATGAATCAATAAGGTTCCCTTCAAAGTTTTCGATGATATGTTCAAAGTTTTCGATGATATGTTCAACCATTAAAAAAATTCAAATACTTTGAATAAGGATCATACATAAGCGTCGAACCTTGTCGTCGCTGAACTTCCCTACTGCCGGACCTCGTTGTGGCTGAAATTTACTACCGCTGGACTTGTTTGTAGCTAAAATGTAAACTATCATCTATACTATGGTTCAGATACATATTCATATGCCAAAGTGTCATGACCCGTACCCAGTGTAGGGGCATGAGAAGTGGGTACGTCCAGCCTATGCCGCAGTGTCGGCGATAGAACGATGTCCTAGGTCACATACATCTAACAAATATAAGGTACCTTACAATATATACACTCCAAACGGAGGATAATACAGAAATGTACAGCTTAATCACAACTAAGGTAGAAGAACGATAATATAGATAGATAATGAAAATCATCAAATAAAATACAAACAAGAGAAGAAGTCTAAGTGTCTAAGATAACATCTCCACAAAATCCAGAATAACAACAAGATCCCAAATATAACATAAATGTATCCAAATGAGACAAGCCATCAAAATAAGATAGAAGTCTAAGCTAACTAGCCTAAACTATAGGGGTGACATCCTCTACTGCTGATGGATCCTGCTGAAGGTCCAAGTCGCAGGTGTCATCTATGGCAGCTCCATAATAGGTAGGGCAAAGGTCCTCGTCATCCTATGTAATATTTTTAACAGGTCCAGTCAGGACAGGAACGAGCACATAATCTCAACAGTTCATATCAAGATAGGAATATAAAGCATGCAATAGAGTAAAATACAGAAACGCTAAAAGACAGTACATATAGTAAAAAAGAGAGAACTGTAATGTAAATAGCTACTATAGGTAGAGAACTATTAGTGACTAGTGATGTAGAGTACAAGATAGACATGTAAATGGCTTGAATTTGTACATGATTACACCAAAGAGTTTATACAATGATTACAATAAAATTATTCATATGACTGCTTATACTCGCCCGTACCCCAATCAATACACAAGGATCAAGACAAGTTATATTATTATACAATATTTCATATGGGGGCCCATAAATGGGTGCACATTATGGTATACATGAGGGCTCTGTGAACATGAGAATACATGAATCACAAGAGTGTACATGAATAATAAAAGCACAAGAGTATATGATAAAAGTGAAACACACATGACATGATATATCGATGCTCCCGAGGGGGATAGCATCTCAATGTAAAGATCCATATAGTACTAATCCGTGTTAACAACGCGACAATATCAAGTAAAGTAATCTAGAGCAAGAATATAAATCCTAGCAAGTATAAAATTATTAGAGAATGTACTCGCCTGATATCCTGATTATCTGGTAAGTATAGATGTCCAGACAGAGTAGATAAGTTCTATTTAGAGCAACACAGGTCACAACATGTCCAGAATGGTAATATTGAACTTTACAATGCATTCTATATGATTTCTAGGTCACCTAGGCCAAAGTCAACTCTTGGTCAACTTTGGTCAACTTATAAAGTCAAACTAGGTCAACCAAGCTATTCTAGGTCTAAACCTAGTCTAACAAGTCATTCTAGACTAAAGTCAACCCTTGGTCAACTCTAGTCAACTACACTAGTCAAACTAGGTCAAGTCCTAGTCCAATCATGTCTCACTAAGCCTAACCAAGTCTATACTGGCACACCAACACAAATACAAGCCAATAGAAACACACATATAGATATATACTATATATATTGGCACACAAGGCTAATATATACATACACATTATTATTCACATAAAATTTCATATCATCTAATATATTTAGATGCATTATATATACACATCATTAGTCTCATACATATATACATATATATATATATATATATATATATATATATATATATATATATATATATATATATATATATATTATATATATATATATATATATATATATATATATATATATATATATATATATATATATATATATGTGTGTGTGTGTGTGTGTAGATGAGTGATCATAATAGCTTGTATGTGTGTGCAAGTAACATAGGGGTTAAGGTGTGCATATGAAATGGTTTACATGTTAGCATATATGTGTGTGTGTGTGTCAATATACATGTGTGTGTATCTCATATATGTGTGTGTGAGTGTGTGGCATATATATATATAGGTGTGTGTATGGGTATGACAGTAAAGGAAGTGTCAATTGTGTGTGTATGTGTCAATATACATGTGTGTGTACATAGCAACAGTAAAAAGGGGATTTGACTGTGAGAGTGAAGGGTGAGAGGGTGTGACAGTGGACTAGAGAGTGTGTGTGTGTGAGTGAAACAGTCAGAAAGAGGAAGACTGGGACTGTGAGCAAGGACTACAACCGAGATCAATTCTCAGGTATCCCAAGCCAACACAAAGCCTAAAAAATATGCAAATACATTACCTAGATATCAAATACATAAAGAAAGTATTTGGAAACCTAAATCGTATCATATATATATATATATATATATATATATATATGAAAGTCTATAATTGTAAAAATACGACTGGAAACAGTCATTCAACACACATTAAACTCAGGGATTCGAAATCTGAATAGCAGTTCATCACAATACTTGAAAATAGGTATAATTTCAAAAACTGCTAACTAAATACACAACACAAAAACTGGAAGTAAGTAAACCCAATGAAATCAGAAATTCAACATCCCATACCCATTTCCCTTTTCAAAAACCCAATCAACCACACATCAAAACTGAGAATCTATACAATCATCAATATATATGTTTAAAATCTTAGGAAATTTGAAACCGAAGTCCAATATCAAAAGAAACCACATAAACCTGGAAATAAATGTTAACATATCAAACAAATTTTGAAAACTAAAACCAACAAATCAATTTGATACCAAAGCCATTACTATCTCAACCCAAGCATCCATAACTTAAATTTGGAAATCTATTTAACAACAACAACATTGAATTAAACCCAGGGAATAGAAAATTAATCCCAAATCATAACCCACTATCAGAGTTTTGGGAAAAATCTCAAATCAATATAAAAATTACAAATAAACATCAAATTAAAGTGCACATAGGTGTCGAGTGTGTGAATAAGTGTCTGGGGGAAATGTTCGTGTCCAAGAAACTGGACACGAACGTGTCCAAACATAAATAAAAATGTGTCAGTGAACACGGCACAGGCAGTGTGGTGCGCGTGTGTCGATCATAAATGGACACGACACGAAAAGCCTCGTGCTTGTGTCTAGGGTTAGGTCTAGTATAGGTCTGTGTGTCCATGTGTCTGCATTTCCATCAAATTGTGTCGTGTCCCATATACTAAAGCGTATCAGTCGTGAAAAACCAACCGTGCACAGACAGTTCAAAACCAGTGCGAGTGGGTTTTCTCCCAATCTACTCAATGAAATCCTATGAAACTTTGTCAATGCGGTGTCAGACATGTGCCCTAGATGTCCACTAAGTTTCGTGTCAACCCGTGCTGTGTCGTGTCCGCTACAGTACCCGAGAAGTAGGGGACAATATAAGCCTCGTGCAGTGTCTGGTACATGAGGTGCGTGTCCAATTTGGACAAAAAAATGGTACATAAATCAACTCAGTCAGACACAAATCCAAGGACCACATATAGATCTACAAAATCATTCAAATAGATTTCAGAAATATGAACAAAACCCCTTTGAGGCAATTCATCAAACACCTAAGCAATGACATTGATACATGTCCGATACGGACACCAAACTAATTCTAATTCCTACCAAACTTCACCTATAGCTAAGGGACACCTAGATGGATACATCTATGGAAAGAATCAAGATTTTAAGGTAATTTGAAGGGATTACCTATAGAGAGCAAATCTCCAAAAAAAGCCCCAAATAGTGAAGTCTCATTCCTCAAGCAATGTCCCAATGAGCTCCCTTCCTTGCAAGCTAGCCTCCTTCTTCTTCAACTCCAGATTTTAATCCAAATGCAAAAGATTGGGATCAATTTGGTGGAGGAATGGGAAGATTTAATGAAATGGGGAAGAAATTTGGGTTTCCTACAAGGGGGTGTTCTAAAAGTGGCAAGTGATCATGAAGAAAGACTTTATAGAGGAAGAATTAGGTCATAAGTGGCTGTGATGGCTGAGCAAATGAAGGGCTAGGGTTAGGGTTTCTCATGGTGGGCTTTGGGCCAAGATTGTTAACTAGCTAGCTCAACTCCTTAACCAAAAAGTCCAATGCACTAAAATCTCTCAATCCTCTCATGAGCCCTAGTCACACTCAAGTCAACTAAGGCCAACTTAAGTTAGATTAGGGTCCCACACCATGCTAACTAAGTCACTAAGTCAAAGTCAAACTTTAGGCTAGTCTCTAAAGTTACAACTAGCAAAAGTCAAAAATAACAACCATCAATCAAATAATTAACAAATAATTCCAAGAAACCAAAATGACCAAAATATCCCTACGCCAAAAATGATAATTAACATCCTAATCCCATGGTTAGGCTCTAGGTTAGGCAATCTCTAAGGTTTCACTAGCAAAACACTAAAATCACAAGTCATAGTTTTAATTAGTTTTTAAAATGATTAAAAATCACCAAAAATTATATCATGATTTAAATATCATTATTAAAAGATTAATATTACAAAAGTTTAAAATTACTCTCATTTAGAAAACTGGGTGTTACACAAAGTGTTAACGGTAATACTGCTTCACAGATTGTCATGCCCTAGTCACAAAAATATATCGGACCAAGTTACGCGACAATATATGGCCAACCGATATGTATTCGAGGATTTCCTAATTTAATGGATCCCCAACTACGTATCTATGTTGTAGCTAATAGTGGTCTTCGATCCACACTAATCGACATAGTCACAGGTATAAACTAAATTTTATCCACAAATATGAAATAACAACCAGTCTGAGTACGATAAGTATGTAGTCAGAATGTATCATAAAGATCCACAAAAGTAATCTACTAAACTAGTAGAGAAAAATCCACTACCAAATAAAATTGGAAGGAAATACAGGAAATAAGATAACTAGATCCAGACTCTAAAAGAAAGAAAATTGAATCCAAGATGGTTTCAAACCCAAAGTCAAATGAACTCGGCTGGTAGGACCTCCTTGTCCTTGAACACAGCATCAGGTCCCTATCCATAGATATCTGAAAAAGGTTGATTATCTAAGCTTGGAAGAAAACCATGTCCTTAGAGGGATGTAATAAAATACATAGAAACATGCTACTTTGAAATAAATAAATACTATAAATAACATAGAGTGTACCAGAACTAAGTGTATGCAAAATGAGGACAACGTTCGTACGCAAGGACTATATGGCTAAAATGGGATCGATATAATTCTTGTCGAGAATTAGGGGCAGTACATATAATGTAACACGTGCATAGCGTTCATGAAGGCCAGAGGCCAACCGTAATATATAGGGTCATCATACTTGGGTGCCATGCGGCAGAGCCCCATGCGGCCAGAGTCGATGGGGTGCCATGCGGCAGAGTCGATGGAGTGCCATACGGCAGAGTCGATGGGTGTCCATCTTCTTAAAAATCCGAAAAAGATGCCATGGAATCCATAGCTTCCAAGCTCCATAAAACCTTCACTGTATGTCCAAATTTGGACTTCCATAGGTCAAAATGGGGTAGAACGAAATTCTCTACAACATAGAATAATTAGATTTTGAAACCAAAGGAGTTTGATAGATCAAAACCCAAGAAAATCGAAAATGGCACAAACTTAGATCTACACAAAACTAGCCATTAAAATCTAAAACTCCAAGAACTAAACTTGTAGAGAATAAAGAGAAGAACAATATAGACAAATAATATGAAAGGAAAAAAATCAAAAAATTAGAATGCAAGAATCTCTCTATTTGGTGCAAGGTGTACTTGCCTAAATGTTGGTTGGGGAAAATAAATGAAAGAGTGAATGAGGAGAAAGAAAGAGGAAGAGAATATATATAGGGGTTGGGTTGACTCAAGAAAACCCTAACCTTTAAGCATGCTCTAAACCATATGACTAATGACATGTTAAATACGTCATGATACAACTAATTAAATTAATTTAAATAAAATTCTAACCACAACATGGTTCAGATATCTGTTTGCAAAAATAAAAGTCTTTTTATTTTACAAACTTTGTAAGAAGATTACAATTAAATTCTGGAAAAGTATAACTATAGGAATCCGATCTGAAGATGATCGCTTTATCCCTTAGACGATGTGAACTTTGAAGACGATAGCCTCTGAAGAATGCAGCAGCACTTGGACAAGAACTCCTGATCTCTGATGATAATAAATGATCTGATCCCCTTAATGAAGGACTTGAAACTTTATTTATAGAGTTCTAGAAATAACTAATTTGTAGTTATTCTGGATTGCGCATGCTGAACTGCACTAGCAACAGACTGCGCAAACAGAAAACTGCACTGGTAGTTACTCGATCGTGGGCCAACTGTATTAGACGCATGACATTATTTGATTGAAATGCGCATGGTCGTGTACAGGCGGTTGTCACGTGGCAAGCAATTGATGACATGTATGCCACATAATAAATGTCAGTTATCTTGATAGATTGTGCCACTTGAGAAGCGCTAGCATGAGACTATGCTGAGACTCGGGCTTGGTCCAACTGCGCTGAAGTTGAGCTGTCATACTGCGCTGGCTGTACAGCTGCCCTCGAGCGCTGTACTACACAAGAAACGAAAGGACTCCTCGTTTATCGGGCTGTCAGCTAACAGAAGATCAGATTTTTGTCAGGTAATGATGGCACTGCCACGTCAGCATAGCGTGCTTGGGTGGTAGCGCAGTTCAGCTTACGCGTTTGAATTGTAGCGCAATCTGCCTCCTGTGCAGTCCATTTGAAGAGTGCGTAATTTAATTTCCTCTATTTATTTGATAAATGTAACTTGATTTTTTGGACCTACAAGACCCCCTTCAAAGTTTTCAAAATTTAAAAATATTCAAAGTTTCGAAATAATTTGAATTTTGAATTTAAAATCAAGTTGCGCAAGTTGCGCTCTGACTGCACATTTGGAGGAATTAGCTCCAACTTTTGTGGCACAATCGGAGGTAGCTGTTACACTTGAAAAACTATAAATAGTTTCTCTTTTTCTTTCTTTCATCCTTTACTCATCTTTCGACTGTTCAAGAGACAAAAGCTTTCGTTCCTTCTCCGACTACTTCTTCTCCTTCCCGTCGATGATATCGATGGCTCCCAAGCATACAGCCACTGAGAAGGGCAAGCCCCCCGCCGAGCCTTCGACTCAGGTTGCGCCCTAAATTTCTCGTCATTAAACAAGTCATCCAGCATTGCAAGGTAAATGACGAACGAAGATCGAAACCCTTTTTAGGGTTCTTGATATTTTTAGACCTTCATACCTCTCTCTTTTTAGAGATTGATGGTATTTGCGCCACCCTGTTTAGGGTTTCGGTTGCATTCACAATATTTTTCATTTTTATGAAAATAATACTCTTGTACAATCGGATAGAAAGTGCTGACAAAATATTCGGTGCAATCTACCGTTTTGCGTAAGTCAGTTGTACCAGCACAGACTGATGTCTTGCACAAGTATGTTAGCGCAAACTGATCTCTTGCGTAAGCTGACTGTGCTGGCACAATCTGACACCATGCACAAGCTGACTGTGTTGGCACAATCTGACAATTTGCGCAAATTGATGATCTTTTGTAGAATTTTTCTTTTGTATGTACTGATCCTTGTTTTCTTTATTTGATGCATTTAACCTCAGGGAAGACGCCAATTATGAGGTCTTTGCAGGATCTTTGGCTGAACCTGAATATAAAGAAGATCTATCTCATTTGACATTCCCTCAGTACGCCTTACCGTCATCTCGGCAAGCCGTATTGATTGCTCAGGACAATGAGACATTGCTGTGTTTGATGAATGGGCAACCTCTTCAGACTGCTGACATAGTTACTCATAAGAAGCCGTTGTTCCTGTTTGGTGAGGCCTTTGATAAGAACTCTCAGCCAAGACCTCGAATGGAACAGAGACTTATCCAGAGGGGCGAGAAGACAATCCTTCTGCCGAAGATCTCTAGATGCCTTCCTCTATCTCGATATGCTTTTGCAAGCTATTCAAAAAGAATGGAATGGGATATAACTCCACTTTAGCAAGCCCGAACAGGGAACATCTGTGTTAAGAAGGGGTCTGGCAACAAGGATATATTTTACAGTTCCTCTGAACGCCATAGCTCCTTGCTTAGAGGACTAAAGCCCGGCTGTATCCCGCCAGTTTCTTACTGCTACCAGTGAGAAATCCGATATTCGCAAATAAGTTTGCAAAAGTAGAAGGAAGGTATCCGGATCAGGAGTTGCGGCTGACAGGCCTCGTGAACCCGGATAACAAGAGATGGATCTGTATAGCCAATTGGATATTGGTCCAATTTGAAGAGCGGCTTAAGGAGATTAATCTATACCAAGCAGTGTATGCTACTGTTTATGGCTTTCCCCCAATCCTCATCTATTCCTCGCGTTAGCCGAGAGATATAACTATAGAACCGGGATGTTCATGACGCCCCACGGAGAGATCGGGTTAGCTTTGTACGAGATGAAGTACATCTCCAGCCTGCCAATGGGAGATATCTCCTATGAAGAGTTTGTCCCAACAAACTGTGAATTAGACAAACTGCGTGAGGAGAATGCTGATATGGTGGCTGTGTTTGAAGAGCTACTATGTAACTACAAGATCTGTTTTCTCTATTACAAAAGTAGCACATCTGGCACCTGCTATTCCACTAAATGGCTGCCATATCTCTTCCTCAACCACATCATTGAGAAGAAGACCAAGGAGCACAAAAACTGCAATCCTAACTTTTTCCGACCACTCAGCAATAGTGAAGTGATAGGGCTAATAGAGACTCATGGAGATATGGATATCAAGATCGAGGATGATCTTCAATATCCCCCTCTAAAGAAAGATGATATTATTGGGAGTTATATGAGGATGGGCTATAGGCCCATGTCGAAGGAGGCCCAGTTGGCGGGTTTCCTCACTTACTGGCTCTGACGATACGTCGTCCCTGGGGCCAGTACGGTCGACCGCTTCTACCGTGGTGTACTTTTTGCTGCTGTTCATCTGGTCTTCGGCTACCGGATGGATCTGCTGTCAGCAATGACATGCAGAGTGAACGTCGACCTTTGCCTCTTTGTCGATTCAATGATTAAAGAGAAAGACGAGAAAGGATACTTCTCCCGGCTGGAACTGCCGTACACATACTTGTTCGGATGGCTGCTTCTATACCATCCTTTACTAATGAATCCGGATATGAGGGCAGTGGGTGGCAGCTTTTTGAGAAGATTTTTTGGATGCAAGTAGATTTACACTAATTTAAGAGATTGCCGACGTGCACTGAATCTCGGGAGATGATGGAGCTTCTACTGTATTATCCCTCCAGTCGGTTATGAGCATATGTCTACAAACCTTGTGGACTCTGGGAGGATGCAGCCTTTGGGCCACACAACTTTCGATTGGCTGAGGATAATCCGGCCGTCACACTTGGTATATCGGATCAAGGATGAATGCTATCTCTAGCCATATCTTCCCAGCCGTTTTGCATGCCAATTCGGTTATGACCAGTTCCATGTAGGTAATGCTATCATATGCCTACAAGGAAAAGGGTTTTTAATTGATAGAGCCCGGGCTTGGACATATTACAATGCTCGGGATACCAGGACGACGTTCTCGATGCCGTCCAAAAATGATCGAGGTCCTCGTATGTTATATACGTACTCGATCTTCTATACATCAGCAAACACTTTTGCTAAAAACTTCAATCTGGCAGACAGCTTCGCGACTGCGACTCGATTCAAGAAAGGAGCACCTGTTCTGGTGCTTCCTGGTAATGATGAGGAGCATGAGCCGGCCGATGCACCGTTAGAAGCTTCGAGGGAAGCTAACTTCCCTGAAGAAGTTTACAAGCCGTTGTGCGTCTCCCTAAAAGTTATAAAATCCCCGACCAAGGAAAAAAAGAGGAAGGCCAAAGAACCTTCTTCTCCAATCTCTAAGAAGAAGATTGTTTTTGAATCATCGAAAAGGGTCACTACCCGGTCGCAATCTCGGCAACAGGCTGAGTCAATTCAGAGAGAAGAGGCGACGACCCCAGACCTCCATTCAAAAACAAGACCATGCTATAGAAGTAGAGAGCCCGAAGAGACCTCTACACAGAAAAAAAATAGTCTTCAGAAGAAAAAAAGTAGTCACTCCTCCAAGACCTATTTTGGCATCGGTCCTGACAAGTGCGATCGTCGGAGTTATGATGTCGTCTCCTACACCTGCCCTTGAGCCCAGACATGAATCTTCCAATGCAGAGAAGAGGGACGAGAGTGTAGAGACAAGAGAGGAGATCGCAGAGACAGAAGATGAAGCTGCAAAGACAAGAGAGGCGACTACAACTCTGATTCCAATCAACGAGTCAGAAACGTCTCTTGACATATTACGATCTCCTACACTTGCACCAAAAACTGCCCATCTTCCGACTTCTCCAAGATCACTTTGTGCTAAAAAAGATAAATTAATGATTGAGGCTCTAGAAGGCTGTGACTTCGGTTTCCGTGATGATATAGATTCGGTCGCCGCAAGTGATAGCGAGAAAGCCCGAGAAGAAGGTGCGGAGGATGATGAAGAAACATCAGCCGAGACTGTTGATGATACTCTAAATCTGGAAGAGGATGCTGATGCTCATGCATCCCATGAAAAGAATGCTGACAGAGCACCAGAGGAAGCTACTGTCACTGATCCAAGAGGTATTGGCTGATATTGATAATCTTCTTTTATAGATTAAATAACTGACATCTTATCTTTTATTTATGCAGAAATTCAATCTTTTCCACTTCCTCCAACATGCACTGATATAGTACAAACAACAGCAATAGCTTACAGCAGCCGACATTTGTCAGGCGGCTCCGAAGCAGGAAGTAGTCAGGCAGTAATGTCTGAAGCTACTTCTGCTAGGCTGCAACTTGTGCCAACAGACGACAAACTTGTCACTAGACCCAGCAATGGTAAGCTTGCCCTTATTTTTGATCCTTTTTGATAGTCGCTAATGATAGCGAACTGATGGTGTTTATTTGATTTCGCAGAGGAACATCTCGGAGGGGCCACTAGCACCACTATGGCTCCCTTATCTAGAGAGACCTCAGTTCATGTTCAAGAAGCTGAACGTCTACCTGTACAAGCATCTGCTGCTTCAACTTCCACAGGAGTAGTTGCTATACCTGGCGCAGCGGCTACTAACAGATTTATAATTGGTTCCTTCACCAACCTCTTCTTCACTTCCTTAGTACCCTTAGTGGAAAGGGTAATAGAAAGAGGGAATGTTGGTTTTATCACCGTTAGAACCCCAACTACTTATCTAATAGGTGCTATCCGAAGTCAAGGCGATGAAGCTCAAGCCGCTTATCTTGAACACATATTGGATGAGCTGGAAGCATCAATTAAGATCTACAAAGATCTTAATCAGGGGGAAGTAGAGTCCCTAGTAAATGTTGAGTTTGAACGGATGACTCGCGAAGCTAAAGTCACAAAAGCTGCTTTCCAAACTTTTTTGGACACTTATGCCACAAAGGCTTCAGAATATGATTCCCGAATGGAGACATTAGTGTCTGCTGCTGGGGAAAAAGAAAGGAAGGTTATTGAGCTAAAAACAGAGTTTGCTCATCTTCAGGAAGAGTTGAAAATCGTTCAGCTTGCTCTTGAGGAAGGGACGACACAACATGAAGCTGCCGTTCAGCAACTTGACCTTCTAACCCACGAGAAAAATGAGTTTGTCACTTCCCATCAAGATAAAATCGCTCGCCGCCTAGTGACCTTGCCATCCTTTGATGATGAATCTGGAATGGCGGAAGCTAGAAGACGGGTGTTGGATTCGCGTGAAGGACGACTCCAATCATTGAAGCAGCAGATAGCTAGTTTGATGACACCTCCAGCTGAATAAGGAAATTTTTGTATTTTCTCTTTCTTTACGATATATCTTTTTGTAATGCCTTTTATTTAGATTAATAAAAAGACATTATTTTTGTGGCTCTATTATTTTTTTTGCATATCCCATTAAGGATATAAATAATAGCGATGGAAAATATATTCAGAGGTTCAGGACATGATACATTTTTTTGAGTTAGAAAATAATTATATTCATTATATCTGCTCAGAGGTAATGTGGACATGGCAGAATATAATTTGTTGAATATCATTATTTCGGTAGACAACTTAATCAGAAATAAATACGTGACAAGTTGCTGATATGAATGAACGGATGAATCATCAAAACGTATGAACGAAATGAATTGTTAGAATGAACGGATGAACCGTCAGATGAATTGAATGAACGGGTGAACCGTCGAATGGATGGAATGAACGGGTGAACCGTCGGATGAATGTAATGAATGGGTGAACCGTCGAATGAATGGAATAAACGGGCGAACCGTCGAATGAATGGAATAAACGGGTGAACCGTCGGATGAATGTAATGAACGGGTGAACCGTCAAATGAATGTAATGAACGGGCGAACCGTCAAATGAACGGGTGAACCATCAAATGAACAGGTGAATTGTCGGATGAATGTCATGAATGTTGCAAAGAATGCGTCGCTTTGATGTTTCAAGAATCTCCGCCTATAAATAGAACAAAATTTAGATGGAATGATCACTTTCACTTTTAACAAGAAAATGTTGTCTGAAGATGCATCGAAGAAGGCTGAGATCGCCCCGAAGGTTGAAGTGGTTACTGAAGAACATCCAGTCGAGATGACCCAGCCCAAGCAGACAGAGGCGGGCGAAGGTTCGTCTGCACCCAAGCCACCTCGGGATATCTTGGACTTTCTACTTGAACCAGGGACGAAGAACGAGGTGGAAGTCATGAGGATGGCCGCTTGCAAATTTCTGGTGGGTTCGAGCAAGGATGTTCTCGGCTCTTTTGCCGATTACATTTTTGAAAAGGACGGTAGTGGTCCTCGTCCTGTCTTCAAGAAGGACGATAGTGATTCTCGTCCATGATATCTTGTAACACCAAAAATAAAATTTTATTTATGAACTGTTTTGTCGTATTTACAAGAAATTCCTTTTACATTCATACATAGTACTTTTTAAGGAATTTGCCATTGATAGGCATCATTGCAACTCGACCGTCCAACTCTGTAAGTTGATAGGCTCCATTTGAGAAGACTTTACTCAAAATATATGGACCTTCCCACTTCGCGTCGAATTTGCCTTTGCTCATATGAGTCATTGTCATAGGACGTCTAACTGTTAGAACCAGTTCTACTTTCTGAAAAACTCTGACCTTAACTTTGCGATTAAAAGCTTTTGAGATTCGGGCTTGATATAACTCAATATGCTATTGAGCCAATAACCGTTTCTCATCGAGCACTTCTAATTATTGAAGTCGAAGGAGGTCGTTGTTCTCTGTAGTGAGCTCATTGGCAATGGCAATCCGCAGGAATGGGATCTAAAGTTCCAAAGGTAGAACTTCTTCACAACCATACACAAGAGAAAAAGGTATACAACCTGTAGGGTTACGAACCGTAGTGCGGTAGGCCCATAAACATTCTCCAAGTTTCTCACTCCAATTTCATTTGTTAGTAGATACAAACTTCTTAAGGAGTTTGATAATAGTTTTGTTAAATGCTTCAGCTAAACCATTAGCAGCAGGATTGTAAGCTGTCAATGCGACATTGTCAATCCAGTGATCGTCACAAAACCTGATAAACTTTTGGCTAATAAACTGTGGTCCATTGTCATGAATGATCCTTCGAGGTACACCAAATCTATAGATGACATGGTGTTTGACAAAGTTGATGACGCTACTGGTCTTAACTTCAGCCAGAGGTATAGCTTCAGTCCATTTGGAGAAGTAATCGGTTATAGCTAGTATGAACCGATGTCCTTTAGAAGAAGAAGGATTGATAGGACCTATAATATCCATGCCCCAAGCTTCAAAAGGCCAGGAAGCAGCAGTCGGATGAAGGAATTCTGATGGTTGATGGATGAAATCTGCGTGGATTTGACAAGCTCGACATTTCCTTACATATCCGATGGCATCCGATACCATAGAGGGCCAGTAGTAACCCATGCGTCAGATACGGTCTTGTAGTTTAGGACCGGGTTGATGTGCTCCACAAACACCATCGTGAGCTTCACGTAACACTTGCTTTGCTTCATCACCAGCAAGACAACGTAAGAGAAGACCATCATAAGTCCGTCGAAAGAGAGTCTTAGTAGTCTGATTGTAGTAGAATTACAAAGACCGTCGACGAATACTCGTAGCCTCCTTGGGATCTTCAGAAAGTATATCATGGACCACAAAGTCGATGAAGGGAGTTCTCCAATCTTCACTGATAACATTGGCCTCAGTAAAATTACTGAACTCAATATTGCGATTGTTTTCGATGCAAAACAATTCCCGATTAGAGACAACCACCACCTGTTGTCTTTTGACAGGTATGGCTAAGACTGCCGCAAGATGGGCCAAAGCATCTGCCTCAATATTGCAAGCTCGGTGGACATAGTCGATAAAAAAGGCTTTAAATGATGTAGCCATGTAAGTCACAGCTTCATGATAAGGCACTAGATCTTGATGACGAACTTTATAGGTTTCTTCAACCTGGTTAACATCCAGCTTAGAGTCGCCATAGACTTCAAGATATTCGACGTCTAGTTGTTTAGCGAATTGAAAGCCAATGAGTAGAGCGTTGTATTCGGCTACGTTGTTGGAACATGGTCCATATAGGGAATAGGCTCTTTGGATAGTTGACCCGTCTAGAGAAACAAGAACAACCCCAACTCCTGCGACAATGGCACTATTCGGCCCGATCCTGGATGCACCGTCAAAGAATAGATGCCAAGTAGGAAATTTTTCGGAGATCATATTTGATTCTAATGTCTCGTCTGGAATTTCGTCGTAAAGTTTAGATATTTCTGGAATAGGATGAGCCGCTAAGAAGTTTGCCAATGCTTGACCTATAACAGATTTTTATGGAACATAAACCATGTCATATTGGGATAACAGAATGGCCCATGTAGCCAATCAAGAATTGAGTGTACTTGGCTTCTTCATTAGTACCCGAAGAGGATTAACTCGGAAGATGACGTGAATGGTTTGGCCGATGATATAATGCCGAGTCTTTTGAACAGCGAACATAAGAGCTAAGCATTCTTTCTCAACCGGACAATAACGATGTTCAGCACCAATCATAGTACGACTAAGATAGTAGATGGCTTGTTCATGGCCTTCTTTGTTCTTCTGGGCAAGTAAAGTACCCAATGAATGATCCATAGCACGGACATACATTAAGAATGGTATGCCAGAGATTGGTGGCACCAAGACTGGTGGGTTTATGAGATATTATTTTATGTCATCAAATTCTCGTTGACATTCTTCAGTCCAAATAAAAGATACACCCTTCTTCAATAACTGGGTAAATGGTCTGCAGCATCCAGGCAGATTTGAAATAAATCTCCTGATGTACGCAAGTCGACCTTGGAATCCTCGTAGCTCTTTTAGGTTGCGTGGAGGACACATCTCTTGAATGGCTTTGATCTTATCGGGATCTACGTGTATACCTTTAGAGGTAATGACGAAGCCGAGAAATTTACCACTAGAGACACCCAAGAATGACTTGGTGGGATTCATTTTCAGCTGATGTTGGCACATCAGATTGAAGATAGTTCTTAAATCTTGGATGTGATCTTCCTTTAGACGGCTCTTGGCAGCAATATCATCGATATAGCATTCGACAGTCTTACGCAGATGATCTCGAAAGATGGTACTCATAGCTTGTTGGTAAGTTATACTAGCATTTTTGAGACCAAATGGCATCACTGTGTAGCAGTAGACTCCGCAAGGAGTACAAAAAGAAGTGTGCTTTTCATTTTCAGGATTCATCCAAATCTGATTATATCCAGAGAATCCGTCTATGAAGGATATCCTTTCGAACCCACAAGTGTTGTCGATCATGACATCTGTGATAGGGAGAGGAAACTCATCCTTTGAACAGGCTTCATTAAGATCCCGAAAGTCAATGCAAACTCGAACTTTGCCATTTTTCTCCAAGACTGGGACAACATTGGCTATCAAATCTGGATGTTGTTCTTCTCGAATAAAGCCACAAGCTATAAGTTTTTTGACTTAATCATCAATTACGTCCATCATTTTTGGCTTGAATCGCCTTTGCTGTTGTTTGACTGGCTTTACATTAGGCAAAATATTCAGTTTATGAGTGGCAATTTTGGGATCTAAACCTGGCATATCTTCATAACCCCAAGCAAAGACATCAATGTATTCTCGAATAAGAAGAATTAACTCTTGCTTATCCTCCTCTGGGAGATTCTTGCTGATGAATATTGGACGAGGTGACCCATTTTCTCTTACGTCAATTTGGACCAATTGATCTTCGGTAGGAGGTTCTTGTTGTTCAAATCGGAGTTCACATGGGGTGTCCATTCGTTGAGCCCAAGGATCTGTTTCAGGATTTTCCTCGATATCTTCGTCATAACCTTCTGAAAGTTCAGCGGAGACCATGTTAGAAGATATAATCAATCGATGAACTTGGCCAATACTGGTGTCAGAATCCTACGATCTAGACTCAGAAGAGTTAGAGCGCTCCTCACTATCAGACTCGGAGGCTACTTGAGATAAGACTGGAGGTGACGCATATCTGAGACCTTTTTTTGTCCTGCTGTAGTACATCTCTGATTTTCCTTTCAGAATGGCCGTACGGATAGGATTTTGTCTACCCTTACCACAGTTGAGGCCACTCTTGAAGTCATAACCCATCTTTCGGATGATGTCTTTTGATTGTTCACTATAACGACGAAGTTGGAGACGTCCCATATCATTATTTTTGATATCATCCGTATAGCTGAATTTTTGTTCTGGCCCTTTACTAAAAAGTATTGGACTCTCTCCTTTCTTTCAAGAAGGGGCAACAAAGTATGAATCATCTGGGTGTTCGAGTAAGACCTTTGTTTGAAGAGACTGTACAACTCCCATTGTAAATGACTGAAAGCTATCTAACATATCCAAATAGTATTTAGTATGATAAATGACATCGGTATACTGGAAAGGAGATGCTTTTTCATTGATTTGTACATCTGTATTTACAACAGGACCTTTAGCCTTAACAGGCTTGGTCAGATTGATTATAAGAGGGGGAGAGAAAGAACGTGAAGGAGGCTTTCTACGAAGAAGGTCAATAACAAGCGGCTCAGAAGAGGTAAGCTCCCTTTTATCCTTGTTACGAGATAAATCAATAACAAGTGGCTCAGAAGAGGTGAGCTGTCTTTTATCTTTGTTACGACGTAGGTCGATAACAAGTGGCTCAGAAGAGGTGAGCTCCTTTTGATCTTGACCACCATCGGTTGGTTGCTTCCGGACTGGCAAGTGAATAGCCAGTGGTTTGGAGGACTGATGATGAGAAACATGCCCTTTAACAGGTATGATGAGGGTGTCATTGGGCACTGCTTCTTGTTCTTCTTCAGTGTCCAGAGCCAGTACTATCTTCATGAACTCATCTTTATACATGCGAGCATCGTTACAATATGCTTCGACACCTTTGAAAGGGTAGAGATTCGCAACCTCTTTTTGAACCTCTCCATTGTCATCAACATACTTGAAACATTGATGGAGAGTTAAAGGAACAATGTTGTGTTCATGAAGGAATGGTCTCCCCAAAAGAGCATTATAAGAACAACCATGGTTATCTATAATATAGAAGGTCACCTTCGTGCAGAGATTACCTATTTGGAGTTTTAGGCTAATTTTGCACATAGGCTCACTTCTTCCCTGGTTGAACCCCAAGATGGTGGTGATTGTGCTAGAAAGACTATGTACTGGGATCTTCAGTACGTCTAGCATTGTCCTCGGCCTGATACTGAGTGCTGACCCGGGATCTATCAGAATACGATCGACCTTCATCGTGTCGATGTATCCTGTATAGTATAGAGGACGATCATGCCTATTGTCTTCCATCAGCATATCATTCTGTGTGAAGGTAATATTTACACTGTGACAGTGGAGGAAAGAGACAGGCTCTGATTCGGGCTTTTTTAGAAAAGTTAGACAGGTTTTTGCCTGCATGAGAGCTTTAATTAGAGTTTTTCGAGTCTCTTTGGAGAGGCGTAAGAGCTCAAAGATCGACAGTCTAGCCGGTGTATTAGCTAGTTGAGCCAAAATATCAAAATTGTATGGTTTCTCAAGTCTAGAAGGGGATGACTTCTTCAAAGGCTTGTCAAAGCGGACTTGTTGTTTGCCTTTGTCGGCTACTGTCGACTTAGGGGGAATGGGTTCTAAAACTGGTGAAGACACAGCAGGGATGCCCTCAGTAGAAGCAGGTTGCACTGGAGCGGACTCAGAAGAAGAAGCAGGGTTTTCTTAAGTTTCGGGAAATTTCTGTTAATAGGCTTTTCCTGACCTGGTACCCAGCAGGATTTCCTCTTCAACTATGGGGTCAAAAGACACCATATTGCAGATCTTTGTTCTGCCCTTGGAGCAGTTTTTTTTGTTTAGAAGGAGCCTCGAAGTCTGTAACAAGGTCTGGGTGGATCCACATAATCTCGCCGTTATCAAGAGATAGGGGAACGAGACCTTCACTCCGTGGAGGAGGGAGATTCTCGATCTCAAGGGTGGCCTTGGGGATAGGGATGACACCATGTTGTACCATCTGTGGAGGGAAGTTACCAAACTGTACTGAGACCATGTTCGCGGTAATAGTCTTCTCATCTTGTTGAAGAGTGACAACACCAGCATTGACTAACTCCTGAATCTTGCCTTTGAGGACATAATATGCTCGAATGGAATGACCAATCAACCTGTGATAGACACAATATTTGGGATGATCAGTCTTACCAACCTCGTCAAGCTTCTTCGGGTCTGGAAGTTGGAGCTTATTGCTTTTGATCAAGCAATCGAAGATGCTCACGGTGTCGTTCTCGTCAAAGGAGTATTCTACTTTCGGACGAGTTTCCCTTGGTGGAGGGGCAGAAGGAGTAGAAGCAGTCGTAGATGGAGCTACGTTGACAGCCAGAGATTCTTTGTTCTTCAAATTGATGTTCAAAGTTTCTTTACCCTTGCGGTTGTTCTGGCGATTACTGCTACTAGCTTCGGATGTGCATCCCTGTCGGGGTTAGACATGTGTACCCCCAACTGCTTGAACTTGTCAGCACTAACTTCAGCTGCTTTAGCATTGACAATAAATGATGGCCAGTCTTGAAATTGAGTTGATCCCGTCCACATGCTGATGATAGGCAAAAGATTTGCCTTGCAGGTATCAATAGTGACTGCGGCCGGAGTTCCAGGAGGCATCTTTAATGTTTCTCGGCAGAATCTTTCAATAAAACTCTCAGCGGTTTCGTTATGTCTTTGTTTGATCTTGTTAAGGGCCGACATGGTCATGTCATTGATTCCCTCGTAGAATCGCTCCAAGAAGATTTGTTTTAAACCCGAGAAAGAGGTGATACAGCCATCAGGTAAGCTCCTGTACCAATCGTATGCTACACCGGCTAAACAGCCGACGAATACCCTGGTAAGAAGAGCGTCATTTGGCTGCAGTTGAACAGTCATTACCTCAAAGTGGTTAATGAATTGACTTGGAGAAGTGCTGCCGTCAAACAGTAAAATTGTGGGAATCTTGTACTTTGGAGGAAATGGGACTTCCTTCCATTCAACCGGATAGGGTTGTTTGATCCCCAATTTTTGTAAATTGTCTTCTCTTTAAAAGCCTCAAATTGAGTACGCAAGAGTTTGATAGCTTCATTAGCATCCTCTAATGATGAAGAAGGAGCATGCTGAATTATAGTGTTAGGGAGAGGAACAGCGTGGTAAGTGCTACCCCCAGCTCCTGACTGACTGGGTGTGGGTTGAATTTGTACAGGGGTATTTGAAGAGATACTACTCCCAGACCTGCATTAACAGGCACCGATGACGCTATAATCTCAAAATTTACAGCAGGTGCGATCGGTGGTACTGTATTTTGGGCTACAATGATAGAATACATACTTGCGACCATTTCAGCCATGGTCTTCAACTTGTCTTCCAGTGCAGCTATTCATTGTTCTTGATTTGCTGAACTAGAAGCATCTGGGTCTTCAGTGATAACATATGCTGTCACTTCTCTAGGTACAATAGAAGACACTTTCTGTTCAAAACTTTCGTTGTATGCATCATAATCAGAAAAGGAATCATCTCCTGAATAAGAAATAGGTAGATGACCAGAGGGATCTTGGAGAAGATTCCCATGCCCCATTGTGTCTCGACTTCGGGATCGGATGTGTCGAAATACTCCTTCAAAAGATTCTTGGAGTAAATCTAAGTACCACTGGCTGGGCCTGCGAGGCTTGCCGTGTTTGGAGCACTTTCTACCCCAGTGTCTCGAGAAGCCATGTTGACGGAAGCATACAACACTTCGTCTTCCTCTTCTGACGTTGGTTCAAAAGTTGTAAAATTTAGACGATCAAAAATAGATCGTTTTGTTGTCTGGCAACAGCACTTGATGACAACCTTGTGATTACAATGATGTTCAAGTGGTTGAACTGGAGGTGTTGAGATGTTGTCCCATTTTTGCTTGAGGTGCTCTCGGAGGTCAGGAATAATGACGGGACGAGAAGAAGTCTGAGGGATATGTTCTTTGACCACATTCGGAATATGGTTTCGGTTCTTCAGATGTTTTGTCCCGTGAGTATATAAAGAAGTACTCACTTCATTAGCATAGGTGTCAGAATTTTTTATCCTGGAAATTCGCCTCTGATGCAGGTTGATCTTCGGCATTGGCTGCTTATTTTTTCATAGAAGCTGGTCTATTGAGATAAGTCCGTAGATCAGCAAATTCATCCCCAAGGGTTTCTGTCTGAGACACCAGTAATTTTCCCTGTCTTGAGTGGGATATCCGGAGAGTTGGGAGATCTTGGAGTTCTGCTACCGGAGTAGGCAGAATACCTCTTTGATCAGTACATTTCCCTTTGGCAGGGAGAGAAGAGCTCTTGTTTGAGAGAGTTCTTGTACTGATTGGTGCCGAGGCACGTTCAGATAGATCTTCTACGGTAAAAACCGGAGAAGACTGAGAAAAGACCAAAGGACCTTTTCCCTTGTTTTGTGAAGAAGGGTTAGCTAAAAAGCATTTCCCTCTGTTGTCTTCCAAATCGTAGAACAAGGAAGTTCGAGAAAAGACCAACAGGCCTTTTTCTTTGTTCTGAGGAGGAGGAGGAACAGTCAACAGACTACCCCCAGTAGATTGTGCTGGAGCAACAGGGTGCTTGGAAAGAGGAGCAGAGTTTTTTCCCTTGTTGTGAGAAGAAGGGAGATTAGCCAAAGGACTATCCCTATTAGACTGCACTGGAATAGCTTTCGCAGAGGTTGAAGTGGCAATAGGCGCATTCGCTGATTGCGCTTGGGAAGCTTTGACAGATGGCCTTTTGGCTACAGAAATTGTAGTTTGCGCAGCAGGAGTCCTGGCTTCAGAATGTTTAAGTTGCACTCTGGTTACAGGAATGGTGGATTGCGCAGGATGGAAGGAGGTCGCCAACTGTGCCAGAAGGAGAGGAGTCTTGCACTTTGCCAGAGTAGCATAGAAAGTGGGTTGTGCTGTGGCAGAAAGAGCAGTGTGTTGCACAAGGGCACTAGAGACAGCAGATTGTGCAGATGATTGCGCAGAGGACTGTGCAGAGGGCTGCACAGAGGACTTTGGAGTCCACACTGAATGGACCTATCTTTTGGTAGAGGTTGCAGTACGATGAGTAGTCCCAGAGTTGATCATCGCCTCGTAGACAGTCTGGTTGACCTTCACAACCAGCGTCATCTGCGTCTTCCCGATAGACGCAACATCACATTGAGTCGTCACTTCCTCGTCGGAGGAGAAAGTCGTCCCCAGCAGAGTCGCCATTTTGTTTGCAAAAACAAAAGTCTTTTTATTTCACAAACTTTGTAAGAAGATTACAATTGAATTCTGGAAAAGTACAACTATAGGAATTCGATCTGAAGATGATCGCTTTATCCTTTGGATGATGTGAACTTTGAAGACGATAGCCTCTGAAGAATGCAGCAGCACTTGGACAAGAACGCCTGATCTCTGATGATAATAAACGATCTGATCCCCTTAATGAGGGACTTGAATATCTATTTATATAGTTCTAGAAAAAACTAATTTATAATTATTCTGGATTGCGCATGCTGAACTGTGCTAGCAACAGACTGTACAAACAGCAAACTGCACTGGTAGTTACTCGATCGTGGGCCAACTGTATTAGACGCGTGGCATTATTTGATTGAAATGCGTATTGTCGTGTACAGGCGGTTGTCACATGGCGAGCAATTGATGGCATGTATGTCACGTAATAAATGTCAGTTATCTTGATGGATTGTGCCACTTGAGAAGCGCTAGCATCAGACTGCGCTGAGACTCGGGCTTGGTCCAACTGCACTGAAGTTGAGCTGTCATACTGCGCTGGCTGTACAGCTGTCCTCGAGCACTATGTTGCATAAGAAACGAAAGGACTCCTCGTTTATCGGGCTGTCAGCCGTCAGAAGATCGGATTTTTGTCAGGTAATGATGGCACTGCCACGTCAGCATAGCGCGCTTGGGTGGTAGCGCAGTTCAGCTTGCGCGTTTGAATTGTAGCGCAATCTGCCTCCTGCGCAGTCCATTTGAAGAGTGCGCAATTTAATTTCCTCTATTTATTTGATAAATGTAACATGATTTTTAGGACCTACAATATCTTATCATCGAACTAGTGAACCATGCCTACAATCAGACAAGGACAAGGGGTGGCATACTAATCCGCAACGAGATATTGTTCTATGCCATGACCAGTTACAAATATATGATACATATAATCAAGATACAGGTGCCAGATGCCATATACAGAAAAAATCAAAAATTTACGTATTTCGGGAACGGAGAGTGACATCTCTACCCACCTTAGAAAAATTTCGTCCTCGAAATTTCGATAAGACTATTCGTGCACGCTCTCAGATCATGAAATACACTCTTGACATATAACAAGCACAATTATCAAACAACATATGGCACATGAACAGATTACGAAAGAAAGAACAATTAAGTAAAAGCACAAACAATAATCATATCCTAGAAGAAAAGTGATCGAAGACATACGAATAAAATATACCTCCCGAGTCAGTTGGGTAGGAATTCATCCTCGAGGTCCTACACTGACTCCCAAAGTAGACAAGGTCAACGCTTGAGATAAGTCGGTACCAATGACTAAATCAAGAACGAGACTCTGCCCAGGACATACTCTCGTAATCATGACACATGATAAATATCATGTATCACATGATATGAGAGCAGATAAGTGAGACGAGAAAGTCGCCTTCACTTTTTGAATACAGAACTCAAGGAATTATAATAAATAATACTCAAAACTTACCCACAATCTGACCGCCTTCAGCCAACCTCTGCTCTTGTTTGCCATGAAATATAAAAGAACAGAACAATTATCGGAGGACCGGACTTTTACTTCACGTTACAAACTCGCTTGTACAAAGAAAGCCTAGGGACAAAAACCTAGGTACAACAGTCTAAGTACAATTGTTTATTTTAGATTCTGGAGGGTGACGATAGAGGCTCGGAAAGGCGACGACAGCCCTGCCTTACTCCTTGGACGATCGGTATACAGCCTTGGCTCCTGTGAAGAGATGGTTGGCGTTGATGAAGAAATGCTCTTCTTGCTCTCCCTCTATTACTCTTCTGGCTTCTCTCTCTTTCTGTGTATTTTTCTCTCTGATAGCGTATATCTTTACAAGGGAATGGCACCTTGCTATTTATAATAGTGGGGACATCATTAGGGTTTGGATGATTACCCATTCTCAAAGTGGCGGCGGCCTGATGTATAATCAATCTGGACCCTTAGTTTAGGGCGTGAAGGATCTGGGCCATAAATAGGGATAGTATTGAATCCTGTGAATGATTAATGCTGATTGCTTTAAATCTTCATGATTGGTTGTGTCAAGCTTGGATCTCTCTCCACGTGTCCTATTGGCTTGATCATGAATGATATGACCTGATCTCATTAATTATGAGGATAATGTTAAATATGGTCATTGGGATCTGGTAAATCTTTGATTGATCTGTATCTCATAATCATCCTTGCTACCAGCTGTCAAGTCGTGGAGGCAATTGAATCTCTGCCATGTGTCTTAATGATGGACTCTGCCAGAGCCGCATGATATCCACGAACCGCATGAGACAGCGTCTCAGTGAGCCGCATAGGTATAGTAGTTGCGAGCTGCATGGGGTAGTTTTTCGGTGAGCCGCATAGGTATAATACTTGCGAGCCGTATGGGATGGCTTCTTGGTGAGCCACAGGAAGGTGATTCTCGCCAGCCGTATGAAGCTGTTCTTCACTAGAGCCGCATGGGGGTAGACACGTGTCAATCTCGGATCGGGTCAGAGATTTTTCTCCTATTCTCAAAGAGTTTGTCATTATGACAGGACCATTATGACACTTCATGTCAGAGCCGTCAGCTGTCAAATTATGGCAGGGCATTAAATAGGGCCATTGCTCAATGGCCAGCTGTGTGAAGGGGTCCCACGGGGACACGTAGCGTTGATCGAGCCGCATATCTCTGTTGGTCGAATGAGAGCCGCATGTACTTCTGAACCGCATGCGGCTGGGGGACTCTTTGAACCGCATAGGACTGTTCCTATGTAAGCCGTATGGACTCTCCTGTTATGACCCGCATGAGACTAAGATTCTCTCTGAACCGCATGGGACTGCTCCTGTATGAGCCGCATGGGGTTCTCCTGTTCCGAGCCGCATAGATCATCATTCTGATATTTTCCATGCTTCTACAAGACCTCCTTCAAAGTTTTCAATTTGCAAAATTGAAATACTTTGAATAAGAAGCATGGCCTTTGTTGACCGCATAGATGATTCAGCCGCATGGGTCTATCTGGCCGCATGAGCTGTTAGGCCGTATAGACTTTTTGCCACGTGTCCCAACCACGTGTGCAAATCTTCTGCATTAAATGTCCTTGATTCGCCGTCTCTTGGGGGTGGATCCCAAGGGTCAGTTTTGTTTTGACCGAAGCATTTTTTCTTTATTCTTCTAGGCGGCGCGTGGATCGAGGCGTTTGTTTGATTTTTTGAGCCTCCTTCGCCTATAAATAGGAGTAATTTTATTCTTTGAGGGTTTCTTTACCTTCTCTCTTTTGCTCGAACTCCTTGTTGCCGACTTCCTCTTCGTCTTTTCCTATCAATGATCGGCAATAGCTCCCAAGAAGACTACTGCTTCTACGGGCAAGAAGGCGGCGTCGTCGTCTGCGACAGCGAAGGGCAAGAAGGCCGCGTCTTCATCGACGGCGGCGAACGTGGCGGCTCCTCCGCCGGCTGACGTGCCTGTTTTTTACCCCGACGTTCACCCGCCTATTGCTGGTAGGACCATCAACATGAACTGTCATGGCTATGCCGCATATTTTATGCGCGAGCCTGTATTTCCAAGTATGCTGCGTGTCCGACTCATGTTCGAGCCGCATGGGATATGACCCAGGCCTGAGCTGCATGAAAGTTGTTATTTGCAGCCGCATAACTACTTCATCATCAGGGCAGCATAAGCTCATCTGGACTTGCACCGCATGAGGTCTTTCAAACTGAGCCGCATAAGCCTATTTCGGACTGAACCGCATAAGATCATTTGAACTAGACCGTATAAGCTCATCCGTACTGAACCGCATAAGCCTATTTCGCGCCGAACCATATAAGCTTATTCGAATTGGACCATATCCGCATACGCTCTTTTCGAACCGAACCGCATAAGCTCATCCGTACTGAGCCGCATTAGCCCATTTCGAGCCGAACTGCATAAGCTTATTCGAACTGAGCCGTATAAGCTCATTCGGACTGACCCATATGAGCTTTTTCAAACTTAGCCGCATGAGGCTGTACTGAGCTAAGCCGCATAAACGTCACATAGTTTGTGTTTCGGCTATCTTTTTGACTTGTTTCTTTTGTTTTTCTTCAGTGAATCTGCCAGTAAATCCTGCGGAGGAACTTCTGGTTGGCTCGCATCAGTTCGTCTTGGGCGTGCGTCGGGATGATTTAGTTCGTCAAGTATCCGAGCAGCTTCTTGTTAATGAACCTTTGGAGCGACTAAATGCTATCAGGGTTCAATCTTTCCAATTCCTTAGTGACATGATGAGCTCCGGGAAGTCTGATGGGAAGTATCTGAGACCGGTCTTCCTCTTTGGGGATGCGTTGATCATAGAAAACTCCCGAGTGCTGGATGTTTCCGAGAGTTGGGATTTTGACCTGGACGGGATGCCGATTCACATCCCCATTATGAAGTGCCATTTTTCTTTTGCGTGGTTCAACATGATCGTTTTAGACAGGCAGATGCTAGACACCCTCACTCCAACCAGACCGGGGATGTTTGTTGGTAACATCCGTTACAACAAAACCACTGGGTCAATACGCGCGATCAAGGATTCGGCCAGTCGATCCATGATGGGGTTAGTTCCGGGTACCTTCATCAACACCCCCGGTCCTAACTTCTCATTCACTCAGGCTGACACCTTCCTGAGCCAGCTTGCTCGCAAAGGGTCATATCCTGTTGGCAGATTGGTACTGCCGAGTTGGTTACACCCCATTCCCCCGTGGGCTAACCTGACCTCGTGGATTCTACGGAACTACGGGGAATTTTTACGAGAAGTCAATCTTTATGATGCTATCCGGGGTACCAGCCACGGGTTGCCCGTTAATAAGCCATTGTTCATGGCCCTTCTGGAGATGTACAATCATCGAACATGGACTTTCTTCACCCCTGTAGGGGAATTGGGGCTTGCTCTTCACGAGATGTATGATGTCTCCAAGCTCCCCTGGGGAGACGAGCCCTTCGAAGCGTACACTCCGACGAATGAGGAGTTCCAGGATTTAGACCGACGATTCCCAGGTTTCGTCGCTGTGTATCAAGAACTATTGTGTCATCATAGCACCTGTCACCGAACGGCTATCCAAAAAAATGACAGCTCGGAAGGGGACGCTCCCCATACCAAATCTTGGGTCTCATACCTTTTTAAATTCAGCGCTGCTGGCCGGGTTACTTCCCGGGATCGTCAAACTCCTAGGGAGGTAGAGGACTGGGTGTCGACTGCTAGAAGGTCGAAGTCCAAAAGTGACAAATTTGGGAGCCAGATTGACTCCTTCAGCTATTTTTATTATAGTACCCGGCGGCTGTCAGAGAAGGCACTCTTGGCGGGGTTTTTAATGGTGTGGCTGCGCAATTATGTAGTCTCAGGAGGGGCATGTTCTATCGAGAGGATCAGTCGCCACTTCATTCTCCCTGCCGTGAAGTTGGCCTTTGGGGTCAGCTGGCTCTTCTTTCTACTATGGTGTGCAGTATTCAGCATGGTCTCCGTACCTTCTCGTCTAAGGTCATTGTTCGTGACGTGGCAATGGACTTTGAACGTATAGAACTGCCTTATCATTACTTGTTGGGATGGCTGCTGTTGCATTATCAGTCTTTGATGAGGCCTGAGACGGGGGATGGCGTTACGGACGACGACGCTTTTCTTTTCCGGTATCACCATCAGCCTTGGGAATGTAGTACCATGCCGGCGTGTCAGAGGATGTTGGCGAGGGTGGACGGATATAATTTCTTCATGTCCGTTCCCCGTTTCACCGACCAAGAAGTGAGGAGTGTTCATGTTGATGGTGTTGGACCTCCTCATTTCTTACCTAAAAAGATGCGTTTCTGGCTGCGTAACATTCGCCCGGCGCATTTAGTTTACCGCAATCGCAACACTGTGTACTTAGAGCCCTACTTGCCCAGTAGGTTTGCCCGTCAATTTGGGTATAGTCAGCTATTCCTCGGGCGTCCCAGTTCCCACCTGGGATTTGAAGGTAGCATTCTTGACGATATTAGGGCATGGAGCTACTATGACACTTGTCATACTCGGACTAGCTTCTTGGTCCCTGTCGCAAACGTGATAGGGGAAATCTTGCATATGGCGGCCTTATATCATGTTACGGCAAATCCTCCTCCCTTCGATTTTGACCCGAGGACTAGCTTCATTGTGGGCACTCGCCAGGCGGAGAAGGCTATGGTGTCGAGGGCAAAGAAGAAAGGGACGAATAGAGTTCCTACGCCCGATTCCGAGTCCTTCGACACGATTGAGGAAGACAACGAGCGGGACGACGAGGACTCTCTTTCTTCTGGTGACGAGGCAATGGCGGGTCAGCCTCCCATCATGGCAGATGAGATAATGACGGATCAACCGTCGGTTGTATTAGATGAGGCGGTAGACCAATTGCCATCTGTACCGGAGGTAGTGCGGGTAGAACTACCGCCTGTCGTGCCTGGTCCCTCACGTAAGCGAGGCAGGCGTGAGTCCCCAGCAGAGTCGCCATCGTGTTTGCCATGAAATATAAAAGAACAGAACAATTATCGGAGGACCGGACTTTTACTTCACGTTACAAACTCGCTTGTACAAAGAAAGCCTAGGGACAAAAACCTAGGTACAGCAGTCTAAGTACAATTGTTTATTTTAGATTCTGGAGGGTGACGATAGAGGCTCGAGAAGGCGACGACAGCCCTGCCTTACTCCTTGGATGATCGGTATGCAGCCTTGGCTCCTGTGAAGAGATGGTTGGCGTTGATGAAGAAATGCTCTTCTTGCTCTCCCTCTATTACTCTTCTGGCTTCTCTCTCTCTCTTTCTGTATTTTTCTCTCTGATAGCGTATATCTTTACAAGGGAATGGCACCTTGCTATTTATAATAGTGGGGACATCATTAGGGTTTGGATGATTACCCATTCTCAAAGTGGCGGCGGCCTGATGTATAATCAATCTGGATCCTTAGTTTGGGGCGTGAAGGATCTAGGCCATAAATGGGGATAGTATTGAATCCTGTGAATGATTAATGCTGATTGCTTTAAATCTTCATGATTGGTTGTGTCAAGCTTGGATCTCTCTCCACGTGTCCCATTGGCTTGATCATGAATGATATGACCTGATCTCATTAATTATGAGGATAACGTTAAATATGGTCATTGGGATCTGGTAAATCTCTGATTGATCTGCATCTCATAATCATCCTTGCTACCAGCTGTCAAGTCGTGAGGGCAATTGAATCTCTGCCACGTGTCTTAATGATGGGCTCTGCCAGAGCCGCATGATATCTATGAACCGCATGAGACAGCGTCTTAGTGAGCCGCATAGGTATAGTAGTTGTGAGCCACATGGGGTAGTTTTTCGGTGAGCCGCATAGGTATAATACTTGCGAGCCGCATGGGATGGCTTCTTGGTGAGCCGCAGGAAGGTGATTCTCGCCAGCCGCATGAAGCTGTTCTTCACTGGAGCCGCATGGGGGTAGACACGTGTCAATCTCGGATCGTGTCAGAGATTTTTCTCCTATTCCCAAAGAGTCTGTCATTATGACAGGACCATTATGACACTTCATGACAGAGCCGTCAGCTGTCAAATCATGGCAGGGCATTAAATAGGGCCATTGCTCAATGGCCAGCTGTGTGAAGGGGTCCCATGGAGACACGTGGCGTTGATCGAGCCGCATATCTCTGTTGGTCGAATGAGAGCCGCATGTACTTCTGAACTGCATGCGGCTGGGGGACTCTTTGAACCGCATAGGACTGTCCCTTTATAAGCCGCATAGACTCTCCTGTTCCGAGCCGCATGAGACTAAGAGTCTCTCTGAACAGCATGGGACTGCTCCTGTATGAGCCATATGGGATTCTCCTGTTCCGAGCCGCATAGATCATCATTCTGATATTTTCCATGCTTCTACAAGACCCCCTTCAAAGTTTTTAATTTGCAAAATTGAAATACTTTGTATAAGAAGCATGGCCTTTGTTGACCGCATAGATGATTCAGCCGCATGGGTCTATCTGGCCGCATGAGCTGTTAGGCCGCATAGACTTTTTGCCATGTGTCCCAACCACGTGTGCAAATCTTCTGCATTAAATGTCCTTGATTCGCCGCCTCTTGGGGGAGGATCCCAAGGGTCAGTTTTGTTTTGACCGAAGCATTTTTTCTTTATTCTTTTAGGCGGCACGTGGATCGAGGCGTTTGTTTAATTTTTCGAGCCTCCTTCGCCTATAAATAGGAGTAATTTTATTCTTTGAGGGTTTCTTTACCTTCTCTCTTTTGCTCGAACTCCTTGTTGCCGACTTCCTCTTCGTCTTCTCCTATCACCGATCGGCAATGGCTCTCAAGAAGACTATCGCTGCTACGGGCAAGAACCTTCGCTGTGGTAAATATGGCCTCAATATCCTGATGCCAAGCATCCGCTGTAATGGCATCCTACGTGCCATCAAAGTACCTCAGGTTAAGTCGACAAAACCTTCCCGACTCTCCCGAGTCATTCCTGACGCTCCTCTCAAGAGCTAGGTGTAACCCCTGATTCAGTAGCACATTATGTTCTTGCTGTTGGGTCTGTTGTTGTTGTTGGCCTGCCGTCTGGTGCTGTTGGGTCTCCAATAACCCTCTGATAATCTGCAATAATGTAGGTACATCTAGTGCTACTGGTACTTCCGGCATCACTAGAGGTACGGGAACCTCTGGCCTCTGCGGCTCAACTGGCTCATGTTTGGTAACATTCTCGATATGAATCTGTCCAGGTAGAGGGGCTACCCCTTGCTGATCTCTAACTGGTCCATATTGTACTGGATTCACTCCCATGTTGGCTCCTCCAATAGCCGAGAACGATGTGCCCCTAAAGGAAAGGATACAAGGTATCAAAAGACAGAACGGAAAGGAATCGATGGTGATAATCAAGTTAGCAATCAAGATGGAAGAAAGAGAAGACGAATCAAAAGAACAAGAGGAACATATTTTGATTGAGACTCCTATAATCGCAAAACCCCACAAGTCTGAAAACAGACCTGCATGGGCCACCAATAAAATCTTGTCACGTCCCAGTACCGGAATACTGAGACGGACTAGGCTAGCTACTCCATATGAGGTATATAAATGTCATACGGCGATCATGGCTGTCAAGAGACTAGGGGGTGCATGCTACAATTAAGTCTCTTATGGTCTTACAAAGCATCTAAGTCACATTCAATCAAAACAAGAAGCAGTAAATAATGATTATATAAGACAAAGCAGTAAGGCGTCCCCGACGCTTCATCAAAATGATTCATGAGCCTAGCTATACAAAATGATAAGCTAGTACCAAGAGTCAATAGTACATAACTATAGTCAGCTGCAGTATGATTTAATTATAATTATGTGAGGAACTAAATGTCCAAAATGTTAGGGTTATATACTAAAAGCATCACTTTTGTAGTAACTTTATTTCCTTAAATTTTGAATGAGAATCATATGGGCAAATGTTTGCATATTGTATTTGTTGCAAGTGTTAATGCAAATGTCTGATATTCTATATTGTAGATAATATGGTGTGTGGTGTCACACAGAAGATCATATTATCAGTTTCCAATGGTGTATATAAATAGTTCACAACCTAGATGGACTTGGACAATCTATTGGAAAGGTTGTAGTGTAATCTGGTATTAGTCTATCTTGACTATAGGTTTACACTAGTACACTTTGTGTGTATTGAACAGGACCACTTGAGGTTGTTCTCTTTGTACTGACTACATAAGAAAACAAACACCTCTGTTGTTATGGATGCTTGTACTCTTAATCCGGATATAATAACGGACATGTATATGCAATGTGCATTACTTTGACTCATAAAAGAGTAAGATTCATTATAGATCAACAACCTCTATAAATTGGGTAATAATATTGTATGTATGATGGGCTGTTGATTATAAATGGAATCCATGTCCCGATACATCGGGTTGATGATGTCCTCTTAAGGAGCTCATAAGGATTGTCATGTAAACCCTGCAGGTGGATTATATCCGACATGACAAATAAAGTTGAGCGGTACTACTTAAGGATAAAAGATGTCGAATTAATATAGTTGTCAGTAACTTAATTTGATCGACGGACATACGATATCTTAACATGGGGAGCCAAACGAGCATATAATAAAAGGATCCCACAAAACATAATTTGGGATTAGGGAGGTAGTGCAACAATAGCTCATTAGTGGACCGAGCTATTGTTAATGGGCCTGGATTGTGTGTTCGTGCTGAACACGGGATATCCAGATCCGTTAGGAGGCCGAACCCTAATTTCTCCTCATGGTCCCTGTCGTAGCCTATATATATCCTCTATTCTCTGGCCGCCAGATTACCGATTAGAAATATGAAATTTTCTCTAAATTTGTGATTCACGTAAGGAGAGAAAGTGAGTGCTACCAAGGAGAAGAAAAGGTTGGAAGATCGTCGCCCACACGACGTCCAACTCGAGGAAGGAATACGCGCAGAAGATCTTGGGGTCGTCCGCTCGAGATTGCCAGGAATTACTTGTCTCCTTTCCGTCGCAGGTATAATTCGTGAACCCTAGTTTCCGTCTATGAAGGGTTAGAACACGTATTTGATCTGTTTAACTTTCTATCGATCAATACGCACACCAAAGGAAGGGTCCTGGAAATCCCCAGTTCCATCAATTGGTATCAGAGCCACTTTGGATCTACGTATTGATTGATACGTCCATGTTGTCCAATAAAACTTGTGCTATATAATAGTCGGTAGATGTAGATCTGTTCTAATTCGGTTTTGTAGGCATCTTAGATCCAACTATTATGGTCCAATGCATGTTTTTGATTGTGTTGTTTAAACCACGGACATGTCGTGGATGTTGTTGTTGCTATGGATGTAATTAAAATCACGAGGGTTGATCGTGCTTATTAATTTAATTTTTCAATCTAGATTATGTGTGAACTCCTTCGGGAGGCATAGGATTGATGTAATTTTAATTATTTTTGATCAATCATGATGGCGGTGGTGGCTATTTTTGACGCCGGACGAGATACTGGTTTTGAGCAATCCAGAGGCCGACAGATGATTTTTGATGAAGGTCGAACCTCGTATAGATCTGCGCAGCGCCAGATTTTGGATTCAGATAGTTGAGGACGAAGCAGCAAAGATGACCATAATAGTTGGATATTTTCTCTTATTTTTGTCATTTTGCTTTTTTTAATTATGCATGTTTATTATTGTGTGGTTGTTTTTTTTTAAAAACCAAGCCTATATTAATAATGGACAACATGGACATAATATCAACTAGTAGAAAAACTCTCATTGTTAAATAACTAAGTGGGAGAGGATTTTTATTTAGTATAAATCCTATGGTCTCCATTACTGGTTTGTAGGTGATGTAATTATACTTGCGTGTTGGCTTTAGTGCTTTCCTCCATATCGGATGAGTATAATTATGGATCACCAGTACAAACTTCCTTAGGGATAATTGTAGAAAGTTACCTAGTATGTGTTCACTTCTCCATCTGAAGGAACTCATTACAAGGTAATGGACTTAGTATTAAGTAATGGTATACACTTAGATACAAATAATGGTATCCTCCCCATCGGAGTCACTGCTATTATTTGTATGACCAGAGCAAGACCAGCATATTAATTTTATTTGTCATAAAGTTATATTGACATGATAGTAAAATTAATAAGAAAAATCTACTTGAACAAAGTTGAATTTGTATACGTCCACACTATCGTGGCATGCTAAATTCATGGTGTTCAAGGTGTTGGTAAATTTCTTATTATTGTTTTGAGGAAATCAATATTTAGTTAATTCAAAAAGTTTTTTTTTGCCCTACATAATTTTATTTATGTGATTCTCAGGATTTCAAAAATGGGTTCTTTCAGTCCACTAATGGTGATTCTTAAAGAAAACAAACTTACTGGACCTAATTATATTGACTGGAAACGTAATTTGGACATTGTTCTGACTGCTGAGGAGTACAAATATGTACTTGTTGAGGAATGCCCACCTAAGCCTGATGCTAACTCTGATGAAGAGGTCAAAGAGGCTTATAAGAAGTGGAAAAAGGCAGATGAGATGGCGCAGTATTACATTCTGGCATCTATGTCAAATGTACTGCAACATCAGCATCAGGCCATGGCCACAGCTTATGACATGATGTATAACCTCAAGGAACTCTTCGGACATCAGAGTAGAGCAGCTAGGCAGTTTGTTATGAAATGTTTGATGAATACAAAAATGGCTGAGGGCACACCAGTAAGGGATCATGTTCTCAAGATGATGGGTCATCTGAATGAGATGGAGATCCTTGGAGCTGAAATCGATGGGGAAATCCAGTCGATATCATTCTCGGGACTCTGCCTAAAAGTTTTGACAATTTCTGCCTTAATTACAACATGAAAAAAAGGTTGTATAGTTTGGCAGAACTTACAAAAGAGCTACAGGATGCTGAATCTCTCTTTAGGCAGAGTGGTCATGTTTTTGTTTCTGAAAAGGCTTCTACTTCTAAGCCAAAAGGCGGTAAGAAGAAGAATAACATTCAGAAATAGGCAAACTTAGCAAAGAAGGGCATGGGACCTCAAGGCGCGGTGAAAAAGCCCAAAGGTAAATGTTTCAAGTGCAAAGGGTCAGGACATTGGAAGACTGATTGTCCACTTCTCAAACAAGGGAACAAAGAAGGTATATCTCATTTACTAGTAGTTGAAACATGTTTAGCGGTGTTATCTACCGGCACCTGGTGTGTAGATACAGGAGCCACTAATCATGTCTGCAATACATTGCAGGGGTTCCAGGAAACCAGACGGCTCAGTGATGGAGAGATATGCTTGTTTATGGGTGATGCTACAAAAGTATCGGTCGTTGCACTAGGAGATGTTACTTTATCTTTTCGTAGAAATAAGTCTTTGACATTGAGAGATTGTCTTTATGCACCTTCACTTAGAAGGAATTTAGTTTCTGTTTCTATGTTAGTTAAGGATGGATATTCAGTTTATTTTAATGACAATATTGTTATTAGAAAGAATAAACATTTTATCTGTTCTGGTGCATTGGTAGATAATTTGTATGTCATTAATCCTATTTCGCCCACAATGCAACTTATGGAAATGAATAATATGTCATCTAACTTAAATAAGAGAAAAGAACCTTCTTGTATGAACCAAACATATCTTTGGCACTTACGATTGGGGCATATTAACCTAAGAAGGATTCAAAGACTGGTTGAAGATGGACCTTTGAGTTTATTGGAAGTGGAGGCACTACTAGTCTGTGAATCCTGCTTGGAAAGTAAAATGACCAAAAGGCCTTTTACGGCAAAGGGGTATAGGGCCAAAGATGTGTTGGAATTGGTTCATTCTGATTTGTGTGGACCCATGACTATCCAAGCTAGAGGTGGCTTTGAATATTTTGTCACATTTATTGACGATTATTCAAGATATGGATACATTTATTTGATGCGCCGTAAGTCTGAGTACTTTGAGAAATTCAAAGAGTACAAGGCTGAAACGGAGAAACGTCATCGAAAATGTATCAAGTCATTACGATCAGATCGTGGTGGCGAGTACCTCTTTGGAGAGTTTAGGGATTATTTATCAGAGGCTGGGATTGCATCCCAATTGACTGCACCTGGAACGTCCCAACAGAATGGTGTAGCCGAAAGAAGGAATAGAACTCTTATAGAGATGGTTAGATCAATGATGAGTTATTCGGATTTGCCAGATTCGTTTTGGGAATATGTCTTAGAGACTGCAGCTTATATTTTGAACTTGGTTCCTTCTAAGTCAGTACCTCTAACTCCCACAGAGCTGTGGATTGAGCGTAAGTCTAGTCTGAAACATGTTCGTATTTGGGGTAGTCCAGCACATGTGCTGAATAGGAAAGCAGATAAGTTGGAATCTCGTACAGAAGTACGCTTGTTTGTAGGCTATCCAAGAGGAACGAAAGGAGGTTTATTTTATAGTCCTAAGGATCAGAAGGTCATTATTAGCACCAATGCCCGATTCTTAGAGGAAGACTATGTGATGAACCATAAACCCACAAGTAGAGTTGTTCTAGAAGAATTGAGACGTGAGACACCAAGTACTTCAGTACCAACAGTACAAGAGGATGAACCACAAATAACTGCACAACGTGTCACAAATGTTACACCACAACCGATAGTGCCTCGTCGTAGTGGGAGGGTTGTGATACAACCTGATAGATATATGTTCTTGGGAGAGTCGTCAGACTTCGTCCCTGAGGAACCAGATTATGATCCCTGTACCTACAATGAAGCACTCCAAGATAAAGATGCAGAGTCTTGGCAAAAAGCAATAATATCTGAAATAAAATCTATGGATTCTAATCAGGTCTGGGAGCTTGTAGAACCACCCGTTGGTGTAAAAGCCATTGGATGCAAGTGGGTCTATAAGAGAAAAAGAGGATCAGACGGTAAGGTTGAAACCTTTAAAGCTCGGCTTGTAGCAAAAGGTTTTACTCAAAGAGAGGGTATCGATTATGAGGAAACCTTTTCTCCTGTAGCCATGCTTAAGTCTATTCAGATTCTTTTATCTATTGCAGCTCATCTCGATTATGAGATTTGGCAAATGGATGTCAAGACAGCTTTTCTTAATGGAAGTCTTGAGGAAGACATCTATATGAAGCAACCAGACGGGTTCATTGAAAAGGGCCAGGAGCATCTTGTTTGTAAGCTCAAAAAGTCTATTTATAGACTTAAGCAAGCTTCCAGATCTTGGAACATCTGTTTTGATCAGGTGATAAAATCCTATGTATTTGATCAATGTCAGGATGAATCATGTCTATACAGAAAGTGTGACGGAAACGTGGTGGTGTTTCTAGTACTTTATGTAGATGACATCTTGCTCATTAGAAACAATGTGAAGGTATTATCTGAAGTAAGGGTATGGTTATCCAAACAGTTTGATATGAAGGACTTGGGAGAAGTAGGTCACATCCTTTGGATCAAAGTTCTACGAGATTGCAAGAAAAGGATGTTGGGCTTATCCCAAGCTTCCTATATCGATACTGTACTAACTCGTTTTAGTATGCAAAATTCTAAGAAAGGTTTCTTACCTTTTAGACATGGAATTGCTCTATCAAAGGAGCAGTGTCCGAGGACACCTAAAGAGATAGAGAACATGAAGGCAGTTCCTTATGCTTCAGCAGTAGGAAGCTTAATGTATGCAATGCTATGTACGAGACCAGACATCTGCTTTACCGTAGGCATGGTCAGCAGATATCAGTCTAACCCAGGACAAGAGCACTGGACTGCCGTAAAGCATATTTTAAAGTACCTGAAAAGGACTAAAGAGTATATGCTAGTTTACCAGGCAGATAGTTTAGTTCCCTTGGGGTATACAGACTCAGATTTTCAGTCAGATAGGGATTCCAGGAAATCTACCTCAGGTTATGTGTTTACTTTGGGAGGTGGAGCCATTGTGTGGAGGAGTATCAAGCAAAAATGTATTGCTGATTCCACCATAGAAGCCGAGTATGTGGCAGCCTCTGAGGCAGCCAAAGAAGCGGTTTGGCTCAGAAACTTTCTGTTGGACTTGGATGTGGTACCTAGTTTGCCTAAGTCTATTACACTTTATTGTGATAATAGTGGTGCAGTTGCAAACTCGAAGGAACCACGAGCCCATAAGACAGGCAAACACATTGAGTGTAAGTACCACCTGATACGAGATTTCGTAAAGAAAGGAAAAGTTGCTGTGATCAAGATAGCATCAGCCGACAACCTAGCTGATCCCTTTACAAAGAGCTTACCAGCTAAGGCTTTTGACAGTCATGTTGAGGGAATGGGAGTCAGATGTGTAGCAGCATGGCTTTAAGTATAAGTGGGAGATTTGTAACAGTATACTGAAAAGCAATGCTTTGAGTATAAGTGGAAGATTGTTAGGGTTATATACTAAAAGCATCACTTTTGTAGTAACCTTATTTTCTTAAATTTTGAATGAGAATCATATGGGCAAATGTTTGCATATTGTATTTGTTGCAAGTGTTAATACAAATGTCTGATATTCTATATTGTAGATAATATGGTGTGTGGTGTCACACAGAAGATCATATTATCAGTTTTCTATGGAGTATATAAATAGTTCACAACCTAGATGGACTTGGACAATCTATTGGAAAGGTTGTAGTGTAATCTGTTATTAGTCTATCTTGACTATAGGTTTACACTAGTACACTTTGTGTGTATTGAACAGGACCACTTGAGGTTGTTCTCTTTGTACTGACTACATCAGAGAACAAACACCTCTGTTATTATGGATGCTTGTACTCTTAATCCGGATATAATAACGGACATGTATATGCAATGTGCATTACTTTGACTCATAAAAGAGTGAGATTCATTATGGATCAACAACCTCTATGAATTGGGTAATAACATTGTATGTATGATGGGCTGTTGATTATAAATGGAATCCATGTCCCGATACATCGGGTTGATGATGTCCTCTTAAGGAGGTCATAAGGATTGTCATGTAAACCCTGCAGGTGGATTATATCCGACATGACAAATAAAGTTGAGCGGTACTACTTAAGGATAAAAGATGTCAAATCAATATAGTTGTCAGTAACTTAATTTGATCGACGGACATACGATATCTTAACATGGGGAGCCAAACGAGCATATAATAAAAGAAGCCCACAAACATAATTTGGGATTAGGGAGGTAGTGCAACAATAGCTCATTAGTGGACCGAGCTATTGTTAATGGGCCTGGATTGTGTGTTCGGGCTGAACACGGGATATCCAGATCCGTTAGGAGGCCGAACCCTAATTTCTCCTCATGGTCCCTGCCGTAGCCTATATATATCCTCTATTCTCTGGCCGCCAGATTACCGATTAGAAATCTAAAATTTTCTCTAAATTTGTGATTCACGTAAGGAGAGAAAGAGAGTGCTGCCAAGGAGAAGAAAAGGTTGGAAGATCGTCGCCCACACATGGTCCAACTCGAGGAAGGAATACGTGCAGAAGATCTTGGGGTCGTCCGTTCGAGATTGCCAGGAATTACTTGTCTCCTTTCCGCCGCAGGTATAATTCGTGAACCCTAGTTTCCGCCTATGAAGGGTTAGAACACGTATTTGATCTGTTTAACTTTCTATCGATCAATACGCACACCAAAGGAAGGGTCTTGGGAATCCCTAGTTCCATCACAAAACTATCGGCTAAACAGGTGCCGGTGGCTAAATGCTAAGTACAAAATAGAAGATATCATAGCGGTGAAGAAGAAACCCACTCATGGTCCCTGGCGCCCATACTCTTGGTGTGCACCATTGTTCGGGTAGAATGCTGGATCCTCTGGCGCTGCCACGAGATCTGGCCAAACAAAACCAGCGGGGTCAGCCTCGAATAGCAAGTACCAGAAGGGAGCACAAAAGAGTGAGATTAAATCCAATGAGTAAATTAAGACCTGATTCAAGAGTTATAGTCTTATACCATATCATCGAAACAATACGACACCCTTACAACCAAACAAGGACAAACGGTGCCAATATTGTGCCGAGATAAGATATATCCTGTAACCATGGACAGGTGAAGGGCTTCTGATTGCGACTTCGGTCTATATCGCAGCACAATAGCCCAACCCAACAACCAAATAAGGACATGAGTTGGACAATGCACCATGATAGTCCATGTTTCTCAGTTGCTAACAGAAGAAAACATATCACAAAGAAGTTGGCTTACAAGCGGCCAATCAATCCTACGGCTTTCTATGATTTGCCCGGGTTATCCCAGTAATGCAAATTATAGGAATCCTCAGATCGTATCGCGTCCAAGCAGGGCTAGCCAATCCATATAATATACATATACACATAGCACTTTTATTATGTATCGGTCCCCCATAAGGCCACCGTGCTAAAACATATAACACATAGCACGTAGGAGTCGGATATAGTCATCCACTATAGGCAGATGAAACTGTATCCGTGGTGGCCAACCCGACACGTCAGGACAGGACCTGGGGTAGCTGGTAACGTACAATCTCGAGATTCTGTTCCCTCCCAATGCTTCTACTGATTTAAGTTGCTTATATTAACCCTATCTTAATCTTGGAATTACATATCATGGTCACATGGTCATCCTCCTATATGTCGTACCATAGTACGTGTATCCTAAGTATGAATCCACATCAGCTCAAGGAGTCCCAAATCTAGATCCATGCTTAGTGTAATGCATCATACAACAATCAATATATCACGACACTATTACTGACCAATTACCATGACTGTGCTGGAAGGTACACATGCATTGACATTAACACGAATGATTACTTAGCACGTAGAGTCACACCTCAGTGCACTCATTAAATGGCACCGCAGTACATACTAATAATGTATCTCAATACACACTTAGAAAAGGTACCAGCACGTATACAAGTAATCAAGTCAGGAACACGGTCAAGTCAGAAAGTCATACGGACCCCTCGTGACATAAAAGTCACATATGAATTTTGGTTAAAGCGAGACATGAAGATCCTTGAAGCCAATACAAAGATATACAACTTTTCATGTTGGGAGTTGGGAGAAATTCTGGCCACAAATCAGCCAAATAGGACATAAAACATACAAAAACAGCCAAAATAGGCACTATGCGACCAAGGGTGGATGGGTGCCCATTTTCTCATGCGGCCAGAGTCGATGGGTACCCATGCGGCAGAGTCGATGGGGTGCCATACGACAGAGTCGATGGGGGTGCCATACGGTAGAGCCCCATGCGATAGAGTCCCATGTGGCCAGAGTCGATGGGTGCCCATGCAGCAGAGCCGATGGGGTTTCATGCGGCAGAGTCGATGGGGTGCTATGCGGCAGAGTCCCATGCGGCCAGAGTCGATTGGGTGCCATGCGGCAGAGTCGATGGGGTGCCATGCATGAGAGTCCCATACGGCCAGAGTCGATAGGGTGCCATCTGGCAGAGTCCCATACAGCCAGAGTCGATGGGGTGCCATGCGGCAGAGTCCCATGCAGCCAGAGTCGATGGGTGCCCATGCGGCAGAGTCGATGGGGTGCCATGTGACAGAGTCGATGGGTGCCCATGCGACAGAGTCGATGGGGTGCTATACGGCAGATTCCCATGCGGCCACAGTCGATGGGGTTCTATGCGGCAGAGTCGATGCGGTGCCATGCAGCAGAGTCGATGGGTGCCCATCTTCTCAAAAATTCGAGAAAGATGGCCATGGAACCCATAGCTTCTAAGCTCCATAAAACCTTCATTGTAAGTCCAAATTTGGACTTTCATAGGTCAAAATAGGGTAGAACAAAATTCTCTACAACATAAAGCAACTAGATTTTGAAAACAAA
>JANAVB010012198.1:28905433-28922933 GCA_029216955.1 Iris pallida | reverse complement strand
GGACTCCTAGATCTAGCCATAAATGCAAAGAAAACAAAATATTAATACAATTTGTGGAGTTTTACCTATAGGTACAAAAAGCTTGAAAAAGCTCCAAATGGGGGATTCCTCCTTGCTTGCCAAATGCTCCCAAATTTTGCCAAAGCTAGGATTATCCTCAAATAACAGCAAGTATAGATGAATTAGGATCTAATGCAACTTGTTAGGATTAAAAAGGAATTAAAATGGATTTTCTAGGAATTTTTAAAGATGGGATTTACCTCTTTTTTCCAATGTGAACTTTCTAAAGGGGGCTAACCTAATGGAAGAGAGTATAAATAGGGGGATGATCCCTAGGTGGCCAACCATGATGATTAGGGTTAGGGTTTCTAGTAATGGGCTATGGGCTTTGGGCCTCTATGGCTTAAGTTGATAATCATTGGTTTCAAAACCATAAGTCATGGCTTATGACTAAAAGCCTTCTATTCTAACTTGAGTCTAAATGACCAAATCATGGGTTGATCTAGGTTAGAATAAGGTTACATACTAAACCAAGTCACCTTAGTTAGGGTTAGCTTCTATGTTAGGCTCCAAAGTCAACACTAGTCAAAGTCTAGATTAACCCTTAATTAGATTATACCAAAAATCATATAAATTCTAATAAATCTCAATAATTCATAATAATTCCAAATAATATATATTAAATTCAAATAATTCAAAAAAATTACAAAAATATCCTCAAACTAGAAATGTGGTAGACGAAACACCCTAATCACAAGTCATGATTTTAAATAGTTTAAAAATTACCAAAATCATAATATAAAATAAATATCAATAAATAATAATTATAATTACAAAATTTTAAAATTACCCTCATATGGAAAACTGGGTATTACAAGTCTACCCATCTTAGAAATATTTCGTCCTCGAAATTTAAGATGGTAGTACTCTTTCTAGGTCAAACATAGTCAAGGGTCAACCACTAGTCAACTTCTCAACATCCAAGTTCATGGTCATCAACTGGTCAACTTCTAGTCAAACAAGGTCAATAAGTCAGCATTGGTCAATATTAGACTATTGGGTCAATTATATAGGTCAAACTCTATAAGCTAACTAAATGTCATAACCAACCCACTCTAAGTTATCAATTAACCCATATCATTATATATACTATATATATATATATATATATATATATATATATATATATATATATATATATTTATATTTATATATATATATATTACTCAACTATATCCATATACATATATCACATAAATATATATATATAGAGCATACTATAACCCAACCTAATCCCATATATAATATCACTTATGCACATCCCAAGGTTATCATATACATGTATAATGACATATACCCTTATCCACCACTAATAAATGCACTTATATAAATATTTAACATATATGTATATACACAAGATATATCTAATACCAAGGATAATGGACACAAAGGAAGCAGCCCAAGGAAACATGGACCACATATAACTCATATATATACACATTTCTCACATGTGTATATAGGATTACCTATAGGTAAGAAATAGGACAGAATACTCAAGAAGGTAGGGCAAAGAAGTGTACCCATGATCACACATGTGCAAGGTCTGAACCAGGAATGAACAGGGCTAGCAGATCAAATGCAGGGCCAATTACTCATGCTACTCCTATGTGAAGGGTTGAACCAAGGGAATGTAGGAACATGAATCCTAAAATGGATTGGCCCGATAAGTTCAAGAACAAGACTACATAAGAGTGGTAAGTATCAAATTTTCTCAAAGTCTGATATCAAACCCATTCATGGACTGAACATCAAATGATATAGGGACTGGACCAATTAATTCAAGGGAATTGAAATTGAGTGATGTAGTCTATTATACAGTAGATACTATACAGGATGCAAGAATGATGTGCAGTATATAATAGAGAATGCAGGGTATGCCATGAAGCACAGGACCAATAGAGTGCAAGATATGTGAGGCTCTGATACATGAAGTATGTATCCTAATGCAGGGCAGATAGGTGTAGTACAGTAAACTAAAGAGATGCAGTGAGCCAAAAAGTTAGTATCTCAACCAAAACTGGTCTTCTTGACTGAGCCAAGATATCCCAAACAAGTATGATACAAAAGATTTACAGAATAGTGAACTAAAGTAGATATCCTAAGTGATATAGACTTTACCTGGACAAGGATGAGTGCGGACCTCTAATATGCATGATACTGACTCCAGATGTGCAAAATATGACAAGTGGTTGATGGTTATATTGGTGAGTTAATAACTGGGGCATGAACAATGGTCCAGTGAAATCTATGATGCAATATGGTAGGTAATGAAAGTTGAGTGCAGTGAACAACTTGAAATAGTATGAACTGAGGAAACTAGGTCTCTAGTGAAGGATCTGCACACTGCCTATAAACATGACTGAACTCAACACAATGAGAACTTAACTAAAATAGAAAACTGAACCTAATATAGGCTAAACAACATGTCTATAACCCTATATAACAATGGCCTATAGATACCAATCAACCCACATCCTATATGCCAATATCACTTGCAATCTATCTATGTATATGGACCTCTCAGTCTTAGGTGCAGCTACAACTATACTCAAGGATAGGCACTAGTCATGGGTGCCTCTCTGGAAAGGATAAGGGAAAATAATAATAAATCATTAAGGCTGTAAGGAATACTAACATCCTATATGTAAACTGGTTGGTATTATAAATAACAGAAAAACTATCTACAATGGGTTACTATTCTAATACCAATACTAACTATCATCTCTAGGGTACAGACACTCTACAAGTCATCATATCATTACACTATGAAAGAACTACATATGAATAAGCTCTACAAACTAAATATTCCTACTCCCAAGTTATTTGATGATGGAATACAATTTTTTTTAACAACAGAAGGGTACGATAATCATATGCGTCTGTCCAAAATCATGTTGTTCAGAGTCTTCGTCATGTTAGTGAGCAAGGCTACGATAATCAAAGAGTCCTTGACCAAGGTACATACCACTAGGTTTATGGTATTTAAAATTTTTGTATTGCCGCATGCGACGGCAAAAACCTTAAATTCCCACACCCGAGAAATACGTCCAAAATCTGACTGTATGTCCCCACTATGCCAGCTATCACGACTATCGAAGATTCTAGATCCAATGATTGAGGTGACATAGCCCATATGATTTCTCAAAAAAAACAAACATACCACAAGAACAACAGAACAAATTGATCAGTCAATAAGGAGCAGATGAAATCGAATTTCAAGATAGTTATAAGAGGCAATTATGAAAATAGAATCGAGAAGATTGGAACTTGCAGCAAGATCTCCAATGGTCCGTGCATCCTCGACTGTCCTGGCGATAGCTCGTCCCTGCTGGTTTTCCTGGTCTGTTGTTGATGCTGCATGAACCGCTGCTGTTGAGAGAAATTGGGAATGACAAAAAAAGGTCTCTGTACAGACGGAGATGCACCTCCAATGTAGCAGAAACTCCAACCTGAGTTGGCATAACAGAAATTGCGATCTCGACGCCTTGATGAACAGGACGAGAGGTGGCCAGCCTCTCGATAGTATCCCCCGAACCGAAGCGATGAGATCGTATCTTCATAACCATCATGAAGACAGATCAAAACAAGAAGCAATTTCTGAGAATGAAGCAAAATTCAAAGGTCAAGGGAAGTCAATAAGCAACAATTTAGATAAAAGGAATCTGATTAAAAGTTTTTCCTAATGTGATTGAGTACCTTCAAAATATCCTAATCATACTGCAGGCTGTGTGATACTCTAGTTCGAATACCACTACACAAACTCGACCTGCATGGGCCACCACTAAAAACGTGTCACGACCTACACCCACTGTGAGGGTACGAGTATGTAACAATGCCCAGCCTACGCCGCAGTGTCGGCGGTAGAACACTATCCTAGGTCAATCATCTAACAATATAACGGTACCTGTACAGTATATACACTCCGAATAGAGGTGACATAGAAATACAGTCTTAATCACATCTAAGGTAGAATACGATAAAAAGATAGAGAGATAAGGAACGAAATGAATCCACAGAGATACAACAAATAAAAATCCAAGTGTCTATGATAACATCTCCACAACTTCCAGATAAAACAACTCCTACTACATATACAATAATTTATCAATGAGAAAGAAAGTAAGAGTCTAAGCTAGCAGTCTAAACCACTGGTGGTAGATCCTCTACTGCAATTGGGTCCAAGTCACAAGTGTTGTCTAAACTGCACCATAATGGGTAGACACCAGAGCCTCATCATTCACTGTAAAATTTTAACAGGTCCAGTCAGGACATGAGCGAGGAAACATCTCAACAAGTCATAGCAGGAAAGGAAATATAATCATGCTAGAGAATAAAATACAGAAAACTGAAGAATAGCAGTATGTAAAAGAGAGACTGTAAGTATATATCTATGATATATAAAGAGAGACAGTGCTATAATTAGAGTACAAGATGAACATGTGAATGGCTTAGGACTGATTCATGACTACACTAAGAGTGATTCATGACTACACTACTTGGATATTTATTCACATGACCATTCATACTCCCCGTACCCAATCAATACACAAGGATCCAGTCAAGTTACGTTAAGATTCATGACTAAACTACTTGACCCGTATAGGGTGATTCATGAATTGATTCGTAAAGGTTCGGTGATTATGAGAGTACATGAGTCACTAGTTGATTCCCAAATATTCATGATAATGAAGCAAGAGATACGTGATGTAAGTGAAACACACGAGACAAGAGTATCTGATGCTCCCGAGAGGGATAACATCTCATGAAGGGATCCATATAGTACTAATCGTGTTACCAACTTGTCAGCATCAAGTAAGATAGTCTAAAGCAGGAAAGATAATCCTAAACAAGATATGAAATGATCAGAAAATTTACTCGCCTGGTATCCGGAATGTCCGAAGAGAATATACTGTCCGAGGAGTGGTGTCTGTCTCCTATAGAACAGTACAAGTCACAACAAGTCTAAAATAAGGAAACAGACTGTTATAATGCATCTACATGAAGTTTGGGGTCAATCTAGGCTAAAGTCAACCTTTGGTCAACTCTAGTCAACCCTAACAGTCAAACTAGGTCAATTCTAGTCTAATTAAGTCAAACTAGGTCAAGCGAGGTTAAACTTGGTCAAACTAGTGTAGGTTGGTCAATCCTAGGCTTAACCAGTCAATTCTAGGTCAACTAACTAATTTCCACACAAGTCACCTATCCTAGTGATACACACATGCCATAGGCCAAATACCTAGGCCATAGGCCAAATACAAATAGGCAAATGAAAACCTACCTCACAACCTACTACACATTACAAATAGGCTAGTAACTATTTACCCACAATATATAATTATATATATATATTATATATTATTTTTTTTTTATCTTTTATATATATATATATTATACAATATATATATATATATATATATATATATATATATTATATATATATATATATATATATGTGTTAAAAAAAAATATATATGTGTAAAAAAAAAAAAAAATGTATATATATATATATGTGTGTGTGTGTGTGTGTGTGTGTGTGTGTGTGTGTGTGAAAACACATACATGTAGATTAGGAATATCTATATTAGATATATATTTATTTATTATATATAATATATATATATATATATATATATTATATATATATATATATATATATATATATATATATATATATATATGTATAATTTTATATAGATAGGAAATATTTATTTATATATATATATATACACATGGATAATACATAAATGTATGTGTGAATGTGATGAATGTGTGTGTCATGATACACATGTGTGTGTGCTATGAGTGATTTGTATGTAGGGTGAAATGTCATGTGTGTGTCAAAGAGAGTAATGTGAGTGTTAGATGATTTGTGTGTGAGAAGAAATTCATATGTGAGTTTGTGTGTGTGATGAGTGTGTAGAGTGTGTGTGAGGAATAACAGTGTAATAGGTTTCAGGATTCCTGAAACAGTGATAGGAAAAAGGAATTGTGTGAGAAAAATCATATGTGTGTATATATGGACATGAATGTGTGTGTTTGTGTCATTCACATGGGTGTGTGGTATAAGAGGAGTGTGAGAGTGTGAGCTATGAGGAAAAACTGGAAATTAGAATGTGTGAGGAGTTAACAGGTTTCAGTTTGTGTGTGTGCTGAGAAATCATTCTCAGGTTCAATTTCCTGAACTGTTGATAATGTAGATTATACATGGGTAGTCATGTGTGTTAGACAATTTGTGTGTGTCCATGGGGAGTGAAGAACAGTCACAGTGTGTGTATAAGTAAACTTGGAAATCAGCATGTGTGTGTATGAGTGTGTGTGTTGTGTGAAGAGTGAAGAAAAAACTGGAATCAAAAATGTGTGTATAGTGAAGTGAACCAGGAAAAAAATCAGTAATGTGTGTGTTTACAGATGTGAGTATGTAGAGTGATAGCAAGTAAGGAAAACATAATGTTAAACTCTGTTTCAGTTTCCTGAAACCATGATAAACCCCAACCCAATATGCAAAATACCAATTCAGTGATTCCCTTAACCCCATACAAACACAACCACACATTCAACTATTAATACACATGTAGGTGAGCCAATTTACTCATTGAATCATCAATAAAAACAGGAAAAAACTGAAATCAATTTCAGAACAAAACCACATTCAGCCGTATCAGTGCACTAACAGTGTACACTAGGAAATTCGAATTTTTAATGTGAATAGCCATTAAAATCACAATTAACAAGTCATAATTAAGGACATACATGTGAGAGTACATGAGAGTGTATTCGTGTCCAGGAATTGGACACGAATCATGTCCAAACAAACACGTGTACACAGACTTGACAGAGCACAACAATCGTCGTGCACGCGTGCACGTGCATCCCACACGCGACACACGACACGACACGTGCGTGTCCAGTGGTGTACTAGGGTAGCTCTAGGACTGACGCACCTTGCATTGGGTCTACGAGTTACACAAACACGACACGACACGCGTGTCAGTCGCGCCTGTGCACGCGCACAGCAGCCCGCGTGCGATAGTGCACGACCAATACGACCTCGATTTCTCCCTGCGTGGTGCACGAGATGCTCCCAACTATTGGGAGCATGGTCGCAGATAATGCCCCATGAATCCTATAAAAATTCAGGACATGACGTGTCCTGTGTCCCGAGATATACCCCCGAGATGCAGGACACGGCCTACGGGCTCGTACTGCATGTCCAAAAAAGAATTTATGACACAAGGACACAAAACACCATGACACCTTCACAAAAATTAATACTCTCACCTAGATCTACAAATCCATGCAATCACTTTTCAAAAATATGAAAATTAATTCCTATGTGGTATTTCTACAAGCACTCAATAAACCATTATGATACGTATCCGATACGGATACGAAATGGACACAAATTGTGCCCAAATCTCGTGGGCAGTTAGGGAACTCCTAGATCTAGCCCTAAATGCAAAGAAAATAAAATATTAATGCAATTTGTGGAGTTTTACCTATAGGTACAAAAAGCTAAAAAAAAGCTCCAAATAGGGAATTCCTTCTTGCTAGCCAAATGCTCCCAAATTTTGCCAAAGCTGGGATTATTATTAAATAACAGCAAGTATAGATGAATTAGGATCTAATGCAACTTGTTTGGATTAAAAAGGAATTAAAATGGATTTTTTAGGAATTTCTAAAGATGGGATTTTCCTCTTTTTTCCAAATGTGAACTTTCTAAAGGGGGCTAACCTAATGGAAAAGAGTATAAATAGGGGGATGATCCTTAGGTGGCCAGCCATGATGATTAGGGTTAGGGTTTCTAGTAATGTGCTATGGGCTTTGGGCCTCTATGGCTTAAGTTGATAATCATTGGTTTCAAAACCATAAGTCATGGCTTATGACTAAAAGCCTTCTATTTTAACTTGAGTCTAAATGACCAAATCATGGGTTGATTGTTTAGATTAAGGATACATACTAAACCAAGTCACAGTAGTAGGGTTAGCTTTAGATTAGGCTCCAAAGTCAACACTAGTCAAAGTCTAGATTAACCCTTAATTAAATTATACCAAAAATCATATAAATTCTAAGAAATCTCAATAATTCGTAATAATTCCAAATAATATTTATTAAATTCAAATAATTCAAAAAATGACAAAAATACCCTCAAACTAGAATATGGTAGATGAAACACCCTAATCACAAGTCATGATTTTAAATAGTTTAAAAATAATTAAAAATTACCAAAAATCATAATATGAAATAAATATCAATAAATAATAATTATAATTAAAAATTTTCAAAATTACCCTCATATAGAAAACTGGGTGTTACATCCTATTCACTATATCACCATATTTCTATTCACTGTTATATAGTTTCTTTATATAATGAATAATTATCATGTTGTACTAGCTCCAAGCCTGATTGGATATTTTTCAGTTGACGAGCTCGAAGATATATGTCCTACTTATTACGGTGCTTAGGAAACCCAAGGAGTCGATCCCCCGACATAGTAGCTTAGCTTTTCTTAGATGGGTGCTAGCTAGGTAGCATAATTATGACCGAATTTGTCTTCAGAACATTATACTGAATTGTACATATATTTTTGGTGATTTGTTAATTCTAGACTTGGGATTGGTTGTTGAAACATCTTTTAAATCTTTTCATCTATCTTAGTACTCGAGATTGAGTATTAAATATATATATATATATATATTTTTTTTTTTTTAGTACTCGAGATTGAGTATTAAATATATATATATATATATATATATATATATATATTTATATATATATTTATATATATATATATATATATATATATATATATATATATATATATATATATATATATATATATTTATGTAGTATATAGATTGAGATTGATATTAGTTGTTGGGAGTTCACACCTTGCTGTCCCCCTACAGCAGTCCCCTCACCAGCACACACACACAGACGTTTCTTTCCTTCTTTCCCTTTATATATGTACATATATATATATACATATATATAAATATATATATATATATATATATATATATATATATATATATATATATATATATATATGTGTGTGTGTGTGTGTGTGTGTGTGTGTGTGTGTGTGTGTGTATGTGTGTGTGTGTGTGTGAGTGTGTGTGTGTGTTCCTATATATGCTTATGTTGTATTAGGTTGCCTTGGCTATGTTTTCCTGGGAATTTCTCAGGTTGGGGTTTGTCCCCATCACACCTGCATCACACACACATACATGCCTATTTTACTTTTGGTCTTTTGTTATATATATATACATGCATGTATATACGTATATTTATATATATCCTATGGTATATATTTTTGAATTGAATGTATATATGCATATGTATATTTGATAGTGATATAAGATATTAGCCTATGGTTAGTGAGTTAGTTTAGAATGGACCTATAGGCCTAGTTAGGCATGGTTTGACTAACAAGTTGACCAAAGTCAACTATGGATCAAACTTGACATGGAATTGACCCAAATAGACTAAAAATGACTTATTGACTTAAGTTTGACCAAACCCTAGACTAATGGACTAGTTGACTTAGGTTTGACCTAGTTTGACTAGAATGTTTGACCAAAGTTGACCAAGGGTTGATTTTGGCCTAGAATTATCTAGAATCATATATGATGCATTGTAAACTTCTTTTATTTCATATTAAACACTTTGTAACTTGTGGTTGATCCAAATAGGACTCAGTTACTTCGGTTCGGACATCTATTCTCATCAATTGTTCAGATTATCAGGCGAGTACATTCTCTGACCTACTTGCTAGGACTTATATTCTTGCTATAGACTAATTTACTTGATATTGACACGATGTTATCACGGATTAGTACTACATTGATCTTTTTAGGAGATATTATCCCCCTTGGGTGTATCGAATACAACATGTCATGTGTATTTTTTACAAACATCATGTATTCCTTGGACTCTTATTATTCATGTACACTCATGTGCTCTCATGTACTCTCACGATCCATGAGCTTCATGTATAAACTATTCATGTAAACTCATGTTCTCATGAGCTTCATGTATAAACCTTCATGTGCAATAACATAACCTGTCTAGATCTTTGTGTATTGATTAGGGTATAGGGGAGTAGAAGTGGTCATATGAATAATTCCAAAGTAGGTAATCATGTGTAAACACTGTAGCGTAATCATGTGCAAATTCAAGCTGTTCACATAACCATCTTGTGCTCTAAATCACTTAGTCACTTATAGTTCTTGTTTTTCCATATTTATATTTCCAGTTTACTAGATATCTCTTTTCTCTTCATGTTTATTTCTTACATCATTTTATATATTTTATTCTATAGCTTGCTTTATATTTTTTGTCATGATATGAACTGTGTGAGAGATATATCTTCGTTTCTGTCCTGGTTAGACCTATTGATAAAATTTTACAGGTAACTTGGAGGATTACAACTAGCCTAAAGGACACTAGTAGAGCTTGGAGTAAATGTCTAGAGTTTTATTTATCTTATTTTTTGTTTGTCTTGGAGATGTATTTCATTTTAGATATTGAGATTTTGTGTTTGTTAAACACTTGACTTATTCTTTTTTGGTTGTATCCCTCTTGTCGATGTTATCTATTTCATCGTGCTGATTATCTACCTCAAGTTTTGTGATTGAGATTGTATCCTTCTGAGATTGTACTCCGTTTAGAGACTATATCATATAGTGTTAGTTGTGATTGTGACCTAGAACAGTGTTCTACCGCTGATACTGCGACGTAGGCTGGACGTACCCACTTCTTGTTCCCCTAATATGGGTGCAGGTCATGACACATTTTTAGTGGTGGCCCATGTAGGTCGAGATTCACATTAGTGCGATATCGTGGCAGTACGGCAACTTAGTGGTATTGCTATGAGCCTGCTATAGAGTATAGGAAGTAAGGTGTTAGAATGAGAGGATACTCAATCACTATTAGAATTCCTTGAGAGATTTCTGGGATGACCCTTGAGAATCTCATCTTAGCTTCGATTTGAAATCTTTTCCCTTACTTTGATTCACCCTTACTCCTTATTACTAATTTGATTTGATGGATTCATTGTTGGATTTTTGAATCTTGATGTTCTTAGTTAACTTTAATTTTGTATTTAAATATTTTTAAGTATAACCTGATAACAAACTTGATAAGGACAGTGAGAAAGGAAATGTCTACTTTATTTATGGAGTTTAGAATTTATCGCAGTCATACTGGCTAGCATGACAAGGACATAGAGCCTGATTTTAGATATACTTATCCTAGTTATGAAAATTTAAATTTTCTTGCAGCCATACCATTTGGCGTGGTAAAAATTTTAGATAACATGATTTTAGGTTGTATACCTTAGTTATGGACTCTATCGTTTATTGCAGCTATGCTTACTGGCATGGCAAAATTCTGACAACATGATTTCAGGAAGACGTGTATGGTATCAGATTATATCTTAAATTGGTTTAATTCTTTTGAACAGAGTAGCAAGAACAGATTTTATCATCATTTCTTTCTTGCCATTATTTCTTGTATTACCATTTTCCTTATCTTAATTAACTCTGTTCCAATTACATCAATCGCCTATAGCATAACTATTTTTATCAGCTACACTTGATATCCTTGAATCTCTATATTTCTTCACTTTGGAAAGGGCGAGGAAGTAACGTAAATCATCTTACTCGGAAAGGACTTGATTTGTTATCTTATGACAATCTTGGTAGGAATATAATATGATGGACCATGATATAGGTTTGGGATAGAGATGCGACTGAGATTGGGGATGAAATCAAGAGATTTATATTATCAATTTAGAAATGATCACACTTAAAAAATATTTTGGGTATGAATAGTTCATAGATATATTTCATAACTGATGTTGATATTTAAGCTCGACTAAGTTTTTGAGGACTGGATAACTTTCGGTTATTGATTCTTAAGACGTTTCACTTTAAGGCTATGATGTTAAACTTAGGGATTTAGTAATGGGAAAGAGATTTTAACTATATTCGACGATGATACGAAATTGAACAAGATATTATAAGAAAATGGCTAGGAACATAGAGAACACAAGAATTTTGAGTTATAAAAATTTAGAGATTTTGTAAAAAATTTAAATTTAAGGAGAATAATATTTAAAGGTGTACGTTAAAGGAAATATGAAGGTTGATTTTATAATAGAGAATAAGTTTTGTAAGGCCTAGTGGTTTTAGATTTGAATAATACAAGGAGAGTAATTTGAACAATTTCTAGGATTTCATAAAATTGATTTAGAGGTTTCGGATCCAATTTAGGACAAGGTGGAAGAATTTAGATTTATTATGATTAAGTGGTTAGTGTTGATTCCTAATAAGAAGGGTATGCTTCATGAGTAATATTTTGGAATTTAGAAAATTAAGCCTATGATGATCATAACAAGGTCTAATCATCATGACGGAAGGGTATAATTTTGGTGGTAGTCATATAAAGGTTAATTTTCATATTGGGACTTATGAGATAAAGATACGATTGACAAACGATGATCAGATAAACTTGATAGTATCAGAGAGAGATGATTAACTTGACTTTCCTATAAAATCTTGTCTTTTACTTTTTCTATCAAAATGAGGAAAATTGACTTATTCACATCCATGAATCATCCTTTAAGTTTTCAATATCATTCAACCCAAACTTCCTTGATCGCGATCAATCGACTTTGGTCATCTTTCTTAACATACCAATATCCTGGGTCGTACCCAATTGAATTAAATTTAATTGTGATCTGGATTTCCATCCTTGGATGCTTATGCTCAGATTTTGATGACCTTGTTCTGCATCTTAACCAAATCCTGATTTACCAGGAATTGATCAACTTAGATCGTGTCGAGACTAAATCTTTTTTTGATTTCACTGCTATTGCCACTCGTGCTTTAACTTTCGATTTTATTCATCTTTGGATTTTAAACACTCGTGCCTAAATTCTTTCCAACCATGATTTGATTTCCTAAATCATATCTGAATTCCTTGTGATTAGTCGTGCCGAGATGACCTAGCATGACTAAGATGACTTTGAATCCCTTGATCGTGATTTTAACGACCATAACTATACATTTACCTTGCCTCTAAATCGTGCATATATAATTGTGTTCATATCACGATTCTATCATGCCAAAATCACTCGTCGTTCCTGAATAATTTGAAATGTTTGTCTCGATCGTGCAAAACTCGTCATTCCTTGATCATGACTAAGATATCGCCTAAACCTTCTATCTTGTTTTACTATCACTACCAACCTTTAATTTTGAGGACGAAATTATTTTAAGAAGGATAGATTTGTAACTACCATTTTTCTAGAATAAGGGTATTTTGGTAATTGTATAATTTTTAAATTTATTTTATTAATATTTTTAATTATTGCTTTTTGTGATAGTGGTTCTTTTGGTTTAACCTTAAATAACCATGTTTAGAGACTAACCATGATTAGAAGACTTAATTATCATTTAGATTTGAATTTTGAGATTAAATCTCAATTAGGAAACTTCTTAAATTCATTTTAGGGTTTTTAATATATTACTTGTTGGGCTTTTGCTAAAAGGTTCCTAGTGGACTTAAGATGAGTTGTGGCCCATACTAAACCCTAACCTAATCCTAGCAGCAGCCCATGGCCGGCCAAGCAGCCCCCCTCTATATGTTCATCTCTTGTAGCCACCAAGCCTTTTGCAAAACCCTAGAATTTTATTTTCTTCAAAGTAGCCCCCTTTCTCCATCTCTCATCCGATTTGCACCAAACAAGTTTCGTTGCGATCCTTGGGAGGAGAATAAGTTGCTGGAGGCTAGCTAGCAAGAAATCGGGGGCTTTGGACTGTAGGAAATCGACGTTAGGACATTTGAAGGCTTTTTGCATTGAGATTTTTACTCTCAATAGGTAAACGCTTTTAAACTCCTTTAAATCCTGATTTTTCTTCATAGATACATGCATCTAGGTACCCTATGTTATGCCCTGCTCCCGTAGGAGCGATCGTCCTTGCTAAGGCATGATGCCGAACAAGCCTAGATTGCACTCGTACAAGGCGGGTTCCATAACGACCGATTTCAGCGGCTCCGACGGGGTCGTCGCACATAAGTCCCGAGCAGAGACATTGAATAATAGCAGCAGAATTTGAAGCAAAACACAAGTCATTGCAAAATACTCTTTTATTGATATTGAAACAAAGGTTACAATGGGGCGCAAGGCCAAGGTTACAAGTCTCTCAAGCTCACTCAAGCTCACATTACAAGTCACTCAGCTCTTTCTTATCTCTCAATACATGTCTTGAGCCAGCGGATGCTTTGGAAGACGACGTCCATACATTATGTTCCGTATAATTCTCGAATCCATGCGGCCGCACGCTTCGAATCGCCAAGGAACTCCATGCCTCGACGCATCCAAGTGAGCTCTGCGCCACGAGCTTCTGCCCGTGCCTGCACATGAAAACTATGTGGGTGTCAGTACTCAACTGTACTAGTAGAATGAGCTCATCGCCCACCCATACAAAACAACACGTTTTGATTTACTTTTGTGCAACATAGTCCCCTTTATAATTGTCTTTCTACTCTTACCTTATGATCAGTTTTAGGACCGACATCTTGGCCTATTTTGTGTCTCTAGACCATTCCGTGCTAGTATCAACAACGTTAACCTATCAAGTCGTATTTGCATTGCGGCCCAAAATCATAGACGCAACTATTGCGGTAGTACCCAATTTCCTTATGACCGTGCTACAAATCCTTTGTGCCGTGCCTCGCAACTATGTACGACTCAACCATATGGTCACCTCGCGGCCCTTGCTACTTTGATCACCTACTGACCTAAATCGAGACTTGTGGCTAAGTATCACTCGACCGACTATGCCTTGCGGCGTTTCCGACTTAAACTCAGGATAACTCAATCATAACTATACAACTTATATGTCGACAACATAAAACTCGATACCACATTTCGTGCCGAAGCACGATGCCTACGTTAAAACCAAATCTTAGGCCCAATATTGTGTTCTAACTATACACACACATTCAACTCAACTCAATCCAAAGGCACACATACGAGTTTGCCGCCGTACCGACTCATCTATATGAATTTGGTCACTGACTTCCAGATCCATCGTAGAATCCTTTAGCTTGTTAGGCGGTCGCCCTTGCCAGCGCGAGTAGCGATCTCTGCTACAAGACTCTGCGCTAACTTGTGCGGTCATCCAGCACGTGCTAATCCTGCTTCTCAAGAACAGGTCCCCGTCCGCTCGCGTCACCGTTCGAGGAAACTCTACCTTGTCGACAAGTTGTCCATGACCATGCAAGATTCGACTCAAACTGACGTCTCACACAGTCATTCTACCTCTAGTGTTACCATCTCTTTCAGGGCCAAGTTCAATACTTCTCAAATCTAAGACCGCCTCGATGACCCATAGTCGCGAACATTCTTCTTTCTTACCTCGACGACCCAGTCACGAGCATTCTTCTTTCTTGCCCTATCATTTCATCTAAGTCAAGAATAACTACTTGAAGCACTTTCCAAACTCAATGAATCAACCGTGTCCCGTGCCTTAAAATACTAAGTCTGTGACATCATGTCTTAAACCAACTTGAAACTCTATGTGACACCACCGCCCAAGTCATACTATATGTGACGGACCTTACGATCGTGAGACTATATGGTTGTACCCAGTCGTAGAACTCATAGGACCGTGCTTGAAATGACTTAGGTCGACCACCATCACTTTGCCTAACTTAATCAAGCCTACAACTTAACCCAAGGGACGAGCAAAGGCTATGTCAAGCCTTGTATCGTAGAAGCGTGTATGCTTTATCGAGCATTTACGCGGACGACGCCTATGACTTAGGCTAATTCATAGTTTGTGTCGAATACCAACTTTTTTCTTCTCCCAAGCCACGAGACGAAGGACCGAGTGTTATTTTCAAAGTACGTCGTGCACAAACTCTAAGCCAACAGTTGGACCTTTCCATATTCTAACTCAATTTGATCCTTCGGGATTACTCCATTTAGCTATGTGGATTCGTCTCTTTTATTATCAAGCCTACTTGTGCGAGTTGAAAACATACGATTTATTATGTGAAGGCTAAGATGAGGCAAGTTTACCGAAACTACCCTACCTGAGCGAGCGGTCGTCTCGACCGAGCGGTGTCTTCGAGCAGCCATTGTAAGGCTAATTTCGAACGCCGTTGGTGTTTCGATTCCTCCGATTGACTGAGCGGGACGGGGCACTACATCATATACTACTCAAAAAAAGTTTTGTCCTCGAAACTAACTGAGTACTTACTCATTGACTTATCACTCGACATTCTACGACTCTCGCGCACATTTTTCCTAGGCATTTCCCAAATCCGAGCCACGCTCGTATTACCCTCAATCCTTTCTTCAAGACTCACGATCTCAAAATCCTCAACACTTCTTCGTTCCTCAAGTCTCATTTGATTCAACGTATCACTTAGTTAGATCGTGCATATATTCCAGGCGTCCCCAAAATACATGCATTTCAGCCAAGCCTTGTGATAGAGAATCTACCATCACCACTCGAATCGGATCGTGCACATATTCGGGCGTCCCTGATATACATGCATGTCAACCGATACTCACGAGTGGTGCCTCCATAAATCCTACCACTTCGCACTCGGACGTCTGCCTAACCGCTAGGCTATATCTTTCTGTCAGTATTAGAATCATAGTTCCCAAACAATAATATCAATACTGACCCCATCCTAAGGTCAAACCAAATTAATAGTACGAGGTTTTCTACCCAAGCTCGCATCACTCCGATTTCTAAATTTTGAACATAGATTACCTACACACATCCCAATATTTGCCGCACGGGGTCTGAGTCATTCAGCAAAGCCATCCTATGACAACTTACGTTCAACCAATTCCATGACATCTCAATATCGCTCGTTCAACAAACCATATTCGTATAGTCTATTTCTCGAACACGTTCGACATAATCAGCCTATCAATCATTCTCAAGTCAAGCAAGCTACGACATAATTCATCACTAAGCCATAATTCACATTTCATATTTTCTAAGTCATCTATTCCAATTTATGTAATCGATCATGAGGTCGTCTAGCTTAATAATATGTTGTGTCCCGATCTCACGAGAGTCAGATTATCCACGGTGGGTATGAATCACCATGCACGCTCCCGCGGGATAATCATCCTCATCGGAACGTAACTCTTGTTCGAGTCTAGACTAATTTATTCTCGAAGCACGGATTGGACCTACTCAATCCTCAAGTTTATTTCATTCATCAATCGCTAGTCCTAACATTCTCAAATTTTCCTTCGCATCAAATAGACAAGTCGAGACAATCAAAGTTGTCGTATCCTAATTTTTCGAGTTCGATCATTCCCGCGACATGAATCACAGTGTCAGCGCTCACGCGGAACGATCGCCCCAAATTTGACGCGACGCCTGTGCGAGGCTAGAGT